>JABSNV010001323.1:0-63923 GCA_024085815.1 Flaveria linearis
TGGTGATCGCACACACGTTTTTGCCCCGTCATACATATCCTTGATTATTTTGATATACTTCTCTGATATCCTTTTAAGTCGTAGACTTTCCCAAATGAGCTTACGCGGGACACTGTCATAGGCTTTTTCTAGATCAATGAATACCATATGGAGGTCCCTTTCTTTTCTCTATATTTCTTCATTATCCTCCTTATGACGTGTATGGCTTCTGTTTGTAGAGCGTCCTGGTATAAATCCAATTTGATTATCGCTATCTGAGTTTCGCGTCTAATTCTCATGTCAATAACTCTTCCCATAGTTTCATCGTGTGACTTAATAGCTTTATTCCCCTGTAGTTTACGCAACATTGGACATCTCCTTTTTCTTATATATGAGGGACTATGACACTGTTTCTCTACTGCTCTGGCATCTTCCTGGTTCTGAAGATAATGTTGAATAAGTCTGTTAGTCATTTCAGGCCCTCATCTCCCAGTCACTTCCACACTTCAATCGGTATATTGTCTGGCCCCACCGCCTTAGATATTCCCGTTTCTTTAGCTATTCCCATTTTCTTTAGGGCTCTCTTAACTTCGTCGGTTGTGGTGCTTCTACAATAACATTTCTTTAGGGCTATTCCCATTTTCTTTAGCCATTTCAGGCCCTCATCTCCCAGGCACTTCCACACTTCAATCGATATGTTGTCTAGCCCCACCACCTTAGCTATTCCCTTAACTTCGTCGGTATGTTGTCTGGCCCCACCGCCTTAGCTATTCCCATTTGTTTCAGGCCCTCATCTCCCAGGCACTTCAATATATATTAGATTATTTATTTTAATTCATTGAGTTTTATTTTATTTATTATATTTTAAATTAATATTCAATTTTTATTTACTTTTATATACTTTATAACTAAATAAAATTTTATTCTTCGGTTTCCTTTAACCAATTACAATATAGCACTTAACTTTAATAAAATTATCATTTACATATTCACTATTCTTTTCTTTTATTTTGATAATTCATTTTGTAACAGTGTTCTTTTTGTTATATCTATATTTATTTATACTATGTATAAACATTTAAGATGGATATATTTGTAATTTTGCATAAAGTGTAAACACCTAAAACATGTTTTAAGCATGAAGTACAAGTATTGAATGCAATCCCTAATTTACCCCTCATTTAATAATTTCTCTTCATTACTACATTATTAAATATACATTAGATTGTTTAATTTAATTCATTGAGCATTATTTTATTATTATTTTAAATTAATATTCAATTCACATTTACTTTTTATTTACTTTATAACTAAATACAGTTTAATCAAATATTATTTTATTTAAATACTTAACTTTATAACCATTATATACTTATAACTTATACTCTAAAATTAAGTCAAATTTACACTTAATCTTCTAATTAAAAAAAATCTGATATTTTTTAACCAATTTACAATTAATATAACACATTAACTTTAATAAGATTACCATTTACATATTCGCTATTCTTTTCTTTTGTTTCGAGGATTCATTTTAACAGTATTTTTTTGTTATATTTTTTTATCAGCGTTTCACGTGTAATTTTTTACAGCCGGTTAATCTAACATATTAGCATTTCAATTTTTACTCTACTTGTATATTTTTATTTGTAAAAGATATTTATGATTTATAAAAGTTAAACATAAAAACATTATAAACGACTTAAAAGTAAATTCATTTAATACTAACGGTCAAAAAACGGCTATATTAATGTTTACATAAGCTATTTTTTGAAAACCAGTTTGAAAACCGGTTTGGTCCAGAATATGAGAAATCGAAGGGTTGGGCGAAACCCGTTTTTTGTTGAAACCGATTCCGTTTTTTTGGCCGAAGTGGTTTTTGCCCATCTCTAATTTGTCTAAAATGACGTTTTATTATATAATTTAGAATAGCATAACGTTTAAGAAAAAAACAAAGTTTAAATCCTAACATGGGTATACTAAGAATTGATGTAGTGTAAAAATTTAAGAGTAAGATTAAGAGTATTCTAAAAAAAGAATCAATCAACATGCCTTACTACAATTTTGTCATCTGCGACGAACACTATTTACTCATCATTAAACGCACATGATGTCTCTTGAGGACACGTATTTTTAACTATAGAATTAAATTTAACAATGAAACCAGTAACTATTTAGAAGTATTAATCTCAACCAGCATTTAAATGATAACTAGTGTTTATCATTCGCGCTGTTGCGTGCGTTGACTAGTGGTTGTACCATTCGCGCGTGTTGCGGCGTGATGACCGTCTGAAATAATTTTTTGAAATTTGATAACTTAGGACTCAGAACCGGTGTTCGGTTGCGGCCGCTACCCATAACGGTAGCCATGCCTAACCGACCGAAACAACAACTCCGGTAATCTCTCACAGCCCTCCACCACATTAGTAATAAATCGAAAAGAAACAAGAAACCAGTGATGAACATTGGGCCAAAACAAGTCTCAGATGAGATGGTCCTCATCACATCGACACATTTTGTTGGTGCCCCCGATCAATAGCCACGTGAGTGGTAACCCCGATCAATAAGCATCACAAAATCACCGTGAGTGGTAACCCGATCAAGAGCCAGGGATCTGCAAACTGAGAACTACATAAGAGGATGGGACTCTGGCATGGCCATAAAATCAATCAGGTCAAGATCAAGGGTCTAAGCCCCCACAAATCATCAACTCAACACTGCTATTAGCAAGTATTTCCCACATCAACTCAAATCATACGACGTCATCCCGCCACCGCCCAATCACCGT
The DNA here is from genome assembly GCA_024085815.1 of Flaveria linearis. NCBI lineage: Eukaryota > Viridiplantae > Streptophyta > Magnoliopsida > Asterales > Asteraceae > Flaveria > Flaveria linearis. The sequence continues at coordinate 2,768 of JABSNV010001323.1, forward strand.
CCTCCGCCTCCTCCGCCACCGCCAAACTCACCGGAAAAACAACAATTCTCACCCATCTCACTGCCGCTGCAACTCCCTCCGCCACCCAACGCCACCGTCGTCGCGCCGTATCTCCGCCCAGTTCACCACCCCCCTCTCTCTCTCTCCGACCTCTTCTTCCGCTTCTCCCTCTTAATTTCCCGACAAATGGCCTCAATTTTTCCATCAACAACAGCCTCAGAGCACTCAACCTCGTTCATCTCCGATCACCCCCATCGTCGGTAGGAACCACCGCTGCCATGGCTAACCTTTTTGGGTATCGCCGTAGCGGTGTCGAGCACCAACGACTGGCAACGGGTCACGGCGGCAAAGCAGCTGTCACGATGGTAACAAAAACGGGGTCTTTGTGCGAAGGAGGTACCGGTAATACTTATCATGAGATCAGAATATCACCACCACCAGAAAACCCTAAACCCCCCCCCGCCGCCTTTGGCACGGCCAGAAAGACCACCGCCACAACACGGTATGACGAAGGGAGAGGCGAAGCGAGAAGAGAGGGCCGGCAACCTGCCGGCGGTGGAGATGGTGCCGCGGTGGAGATGGTGCCGGCGGCGACGGAGGCGGTGGCCGCTTTGTTCCCCCATTTTCTGTCTCGTGTGCCTTTTCCTCTGCTTCAGGGTTTTTGTGTTTGAGAAGGAGGGGCAAAAATGAAAACCCTCAAAACTCATGTGGCCAAATAAACACACATCACTAACTCACTATTCATTTCAATGCTTTTTAAACATTATATAATGATCTTAATTTTTATTATGTTACTAATAATCTAAGTCAAACATATAATTACTTCATTTAATTTAGTCACATGGCTTTTACAAAATTGCAGAAACAAAAACAAAAACAATTACAGATCAAAACAAACAATATAAACACGAGATTGATTGAAAACTTAACTTTTTGAATTGACTTGAATCTTTTTGAATTGACTTGAATTTGAAAGAGATAAATTAATTGGATACACACATGATTGAATATATTGGAGAGAAAATACGTGGTATGATTAAATATTTTTTAAATTGTTAGTCTTTTATAAAACTAAACAGAAAATTTCAAGTTTATGTCACGTCACATGCCACACATCAGAAAATAAATTAAGTTAACACTTTAAAAGTAAAATACTGTCACTAGGTAAATTATTAGTTGAATTAATAGTGGCTATATAGTTAATAGTTTGAATTATTATAATCTAATTACTAATTAAAAATGTGTCCTCAATAAACATCATGTTTTCATTAGTCAATAGTGTGGTTTTGCAAAACAAAAATGGTTTCAAATTGTAAATGGGGCATATTATAATTGATTTATTAATCATTATAGAAAGGTTATAAATTGTTGTATAAGAAAATTTTAAAGCACATAACAATTCTAAGACATAACACAGTACCAGTTTAAAAGTAGCCTTATCGTTGAGTTTAAGTGAGACGAGTACATAAAATCCGCACAAATATTGTTTTGTTTTTTGCAGTTGCATATTTGTCACTATTTAGCCTTTTTTATGGGCATGACTAACTACTTTTAATCTAATTGTCATTCACGATCCCAACTCAATAAGACTCTTTGTGTTAATGTTACCTTTCGCCATCCCCTTTGACTATTTTAATTTTGAGAATTGTCACAAATGATGCCTCATGTTTCATTTCCTCAATCTCAACTCTCAACAATCAACATAGTTACCTTTGAGCACGGTGTGTCATTTTAAACTTTTAAGTAATTGACCCGTAAAAAGCCTGAATACTAGCTGAGATTTGTGTGATATTACCAATGGGACTAAATACTTAGGTAAAACATTACCTATAAGGTGAGATAACTAGAACTTCAAATGCATCTGTGTGCGTGCAAACACACTACTAATCTAAAAACTTGGAAGACCGAATGATGAAAACTATATGATTCATAATACATTTTCACCAAACAAACAAGCTCCTTGTAAGCTATTATGAATGATGACCAGTTGTTCATCTACATTTCCTAGTGTAGAATAGTTCATTAGGTGATTAGCAACTCGAGATCAACTCGTTAAAAATCAAATTCACACATAGTCAAAACAAGCTCAACTTTTTCTTTAAGTTATAAAAACTCTCGTTTACAATTTTAGCTGGTACATTTAAACTTCATCTATGACTAGTACACAAATCATACAACTAAGGCTTGTCAGTTTTGGTGTAATCAAAGACGAGAGTGTCAAACATCACTTTTAGGTAGGGTTCATATCTTGAAGACAGATGTTATTTTTAATAGTAAAGTTCACATAGAGTTGAGACGAGAGAAATGTGTGTTCACCGCTAAAGAAACTGACTGCTAGAGTGCTAGGTGCTAAGCAACCCACATTCATAATTAATAGGCATCAATAACCGAAGTAAACAACATGGCTAACAATCATTTAGCTATTGCAAAACTTTCCAACAAGAAAAAATAAGTGTGTAAATATAGCAGTTGCAGGTTCCGAAAAACAAAACATGAAAGTAACAGACTCAATGGCCAAAAAAAATACCTAAAATTAAAATCCATAGTATTGGTTCATCACTTATCAGCCTTGGCTGCAGTGGCGGCGGCTTGACCTCTGAGACGACCAGTCCTCCTGCGGCAATGAACCAACCTTTTGACCGGGTGGTGCATCACGGCGAACAGTACTCGCATGACCAATATGTTGATGGTTACCACCACCGTGAGGATGCTCCACTGGGTTCATAGCAACACCACGAACCTTAGGCCAGCAGTTTCTCTTCACACGGAACTGTGATATGCATTACCAGCTTTCACATTGGCTTCTCGGTACGTCCGCCACCTGCAACCTGACCAATCATGGCACGACATCCACTCGGCACAATTTTCTTTGCTCCAGATGGAAGCTTCACTCTACAAAAGAAGAGAATAATCAGTAGCATTATAAGTTTGAAACAATTTAAAAAAATGTTACCTTAAAAAAATTAGCCAAATTCAACACATTTCAAAAGTCCAGAGCAACCTTTGAGAAAGCAAGAATCTTGACCTATAAAACAGTCTTTTATACTAACTTCTTTACTTATTAAAATGGATATAGCTTAATAAAGTTGTAGAGTACCCCTTAAGATCAAAAAAGAAATCAAGTACAAAAGCATGATTGTAGATAGGATAACATCATATATTGAGGTACAAATTCAATAGCCAACCCAGAGCATACATGATCACACTCAATTTTCTTCTTTAAGTCGCCTAATTAAACTAAGTGTTCAAGTTTGACATGTTTAACTCTTTAAAAGTTTTAATAACTGCATCTTTTGAGTTTTGAAATGCTAATCCGACACCCCATTTAGCCCATTTGTTACAAACTATCAAGGCATCAGCTTGTTTGCAACTTTATTAAACTAGTCAACTGTAACAAGCTGCTATTCTACTCTTAATTAGACACAGATGAAATTTCCAAGTTACATGGGTTAGTCTTCAACATAATTTATATAGTTAAATAGATTCGTGTGGGCTAACATCATCTTTTCAGCCGTTAATCTTATACATTTGGCATCCTAATTATACATTGTTTCACAAATCCACATGATCATCTACATACAGAAAACAAAAAAATTGTATAATATAAAACCCAATCACAATCAGAGAAAACAAAGCACTGCAGAAACATGATCCATTCCTACACAGGCAAGACACACACTAACCCTAACAAAATCAAATTAAGACACTAATCGCATTCAATTAAACTACCTACACATCAACATACACAAACAAACTCACATAAAACCCGTAAACAATCACATCAACACCAAACTAGGGTTTCAACAAGCGAATTCAAATCCATACCTAGTAGTCCCATTATCCGGATTATGACTAATAACAATCGCATAATCCCCCGACGCCCTCGCAAACGACCCACGATCCCCAACATGATGCTCCACATTACACACCACAGCTCCTTCAGGGATAGATCTAAGCGGCAGCACATTCCCCACCATCAAATTCGCCTTCTTCCCACAAAACACAAACTGACCAGTGTACATCCCCTCAGCAGCAATGAAAAGCTCCTTCTGGTGCTTGTATCGGAACGGGTGCCGGAAAGTGACGCGAGCAAGCGGAGCACCGCGGCCGGGTCGTGGATGATGTCGGTGATGACGCCTTTGAGGTAGCCGTTGCGCTCGCCGAAGTCGAGGCTCCGGAACCTCGCCGGACCCTTGCGGTGGTGCGTGTGGGACTTGAAGACGGAGCCGGCTCCCTTACGTTGGGCTCTGATGACGCGACCCATGGCTAGGGTTAGGGTTAGGGTTTGGAGGTGATTGAAATGGTGAAGGGTGTGGTGTTAGGGTTTATGAGGGTGTGTTCTTGACCTTGGGCCGTATTGGGCCGAAAACTTTGTTGGGTTTCAGTTATACTGCTGTTTGCTGCTGCATACATTCAGGTAGAGGTAGAGGTGCCACCGAAACCGATTCCCCGACCCGACCCGAAGACCCGAACCGGACCCGAACCGTTTGAACCCGGAAATACCCCAACCGGTTCCAACCCGAAAAAACCCACCGTTCGGGACCGGTTTTGAAATTTTTAACCCAAACCGGTTTGGAACCGGTTTTGATCCAACCCGGTTTGGAAACCGGTTCAAAAAACCCGGTTCCAACCCGTTTTTACCGTTTTTTTTTACCGTTTTAAAACGGCTATATAGTCGTTATAAGCTCGTTTTTGACCGTTTTTTCAACATTTTTTGGATCATTTTGCCCTTATATGATAGTATAAATATAGTAGTGGGTGTAATGGTTTAGTCACAACACTCAAAACCTCAAAAACGCTCGAAAACGTACTTAAAAACGCAAAAACGCTCCTCACTCTCAACTTTCTACTCTCTCAATATCTTGAATTATGGCTTCTGAATCTTCGGTTCCAATCGGTGGATCCTCAGTGCCGCTACCGTTGTTAGAATTCTTTCAACAATGAGAAACCAAGAGATTTGGTGTAATTTCGACTTATGCGAAATGTCGAATGGTCAACATAAAGCTCGATGCAAGGCTTGTGGTTCGTTTTTCAAGTCGGATTCAAACTCGACTTTGATAAATCATATGACCAAATGGTGCAAGTCTTTGAAAAGTACACCGAGTCAAGGGCAAACATCAATCGGAAACGATGGTGGTTTATGGAAGTTCAACGTAGATATGGTTCGAGATAGAATGGCAAAGTTTGTAATTCAAGAAGGATTACCGTTCTATCACTTCAACAACCCTCGGTTAACAAAATTGATTCAAGAAACTCTTCAACCACGCTACACTCACGTAAGTCGCACCACTCTTAGACGTGATTGTTTAAATCTTTGGAAACAAGCAAAAAATGATTTAAAGGTTTTATTTGAAAATTTACAAACCGGTGTGAACTTAACTACCGACGTTTGGTCCGCCCCACACGGTTTACCGGAATCGTACCTTTGCGTCACGGCCCATTGGATAGATCCAAGTTCGTGGCAAATGATGAAACGTACGATTGCGTTTGAATTATTTGGATATCCGCATACCGGTGATAATCTTTTTCAAATTTTAGACTATGTAATCAAAACGTATAAATTAGAAAACAAAATTTTTTCAATGTCATTTGATAACGCCTCGAACAACACATCCACCGTTGAAAAATTGAAAATAAAATATAAACCGGTTTGTCACGGCGTATTTTTTCATTCAAGATGTGTTGCACATATTATTAATTTAGTTGTGCAAGATGGTCTTGGCGTTCCTGAAGTGGAAGATTTTAAAACGTCTTTCAAAAACATGTTACGTGACGTTTTTAAAACTAGTAGAAAAAGGTATGTTAATTATAGAAAAATGTGTCACGATACGAATTCCATTTGTTTAGGACCAAATTGGGATGTCCCGACTAGATGGAATTCTACTTGGAAAATGTTTAATAGTGCTTTACGTCAAAAAAAACGCTTCATGTTTTCCACGATGGTCTTGCGATGCGGGTCGGGTTGTTCCGTTTCCGTTAGAGGGTTGGGAATATATTCAAGAAATAACTCAATTTTTAGAGCTTTTTTAAAAACGCAACTACAAAATTGTCGGGGGTTTATTATCCGACAAGTTGTCTAACGCTTCATCAAATTTATTTAATGACCCATAAATTAAGTGGATATGAAGAAAGAAACGAAATGTTTTCAGCAATGGTAGCGCCGATGAAAGAAAAAATTAAAAAATATTTCATTGAACTACCCCCGGTTTTTACGTGTTCCGCCGCACTCGACCCGTGTTTAAATGTTTCGGGGGTAGAAACTTTAATAGATGAGATAATTTATGATTTAGATTTACATGATTTTGATCCATTTTTTAATGTTAATACAAAACAAATATTTAATAAAACTTTTAAAAAATTGTTTAATGTTTATGTTGAAAAATATGGTGCAACATCAAACATCCACCGACCATCGAACGTGGAATCGAGTTCGTCGAGCTCAAGTAGAGACCCGATGATTAGTTTATACAATACTTTGAGAAATGAAAACAGTAAACGTCAAAGGGGTAACACCCCAAGTAGCGAACTCGGGAGATATATGGGAACCGATTTTTTAGCCACTATGTCTCCCGATGAATTTTTGAAATTTGATATTCTGACATGGTGGAAAGGAAAGATGTAACATCCAGTATTTCTGTTCGTTTTATTTATGCCATTTTATAGCATCATTAGTAAATTTTATATATATATAAAAAAAAATAATAACAATAATAATAATAATAATAATAATAATAATAATAATAATAATAATAATAATGATAATGATAATAATAATAGTATAATAATAATAGTAATAATAATAATAATAATAAAATAATAATAATAATAATAATAATAATAATAATAATAATAATATAATAATAATAATAATAATAATAAAAATAATAATAATAACAATAATGTAACACCCGTAATTTCTTATTAAGAAATTAAAAGAATAAAATGGAAAGAGAAAGGAAAGAAAAATAAAAGGGTACTTTTGTTGAGGGCCAAAAGTGTCAAGTTGACAACTTCCTATTAATTCTTTGTAAAAAGGTGGTATGGCCACCCATGTGTCTGCACTTTCACTCCATTCGAACTTTTTAGAGAGAGAAAGTAGCAGGAGCAGAAAACCATCGGAATTTTGAAGAAGGATCTGAGAAATTCGAAGGTTTTGGTAAGAAATCCCGAATTCCTTATGTTAGGACGATTCTAGAACCATTTATGAGCTTATAAATGTGACTAGTGTGTTCGGGTTGCACTGTGTGTGTGTTCTAGGTGTTAGAACAAGTTGAGAAGGTTCGGGTTGAAGAGTGTAAATTCGAAGAAGACAACTAAGGTGAGTTCTAGACCCCGTTTTTACTGTTTTTAAATGTTTTGGGGCTGGAAATGCATGTAACTATGTTTTTGTAAAACTGTGGGTTGATACCCGTATGAATTGATTTTATGAATGCCTATGTTTATGTTAGATCTATGTTTAGAATCATGTGCATATGTTAGAAATAGGCATTTTGATGTTCTGGACTTGAAATATGAATTAGACATATGAGTAGGATGCTAATATGTCTGAAAATGGGACTTAGAATAAATAAGCCAAAGTTGATGTGACCAGCAGTGCTCATACGACCAACAGTGGTCGTATGATCAGGATTTTTCTAAGTATTAATGAGTCTAATAGGACTCATACGACCAACAGTGGTCGTATGAACATGTGATATTTTCTAAGTATGAGGCCAATAGGACTCATACGACCAACAGTGGTCGTATGATTATGTGGAAATATTCTAAGTGTGGACTCATACGACCAACAGTGGTCGTATGATCCGAATATGTTTCTAAGTCCAGAGTGGTACGACCAGCAGGGGTCATACGACCAGGTCGTATGACCAGTGAATAATTCTAAGTGTTAGGTGAAAAGTCCAGCAGGACTCATACGGCTAATAGTGCTCATACGACTAAAGGCTTATACGACCAATAGTGCTAAAACGCCTAGACACTTAGAAATTTTCAGGAAATTTTCAGTAAACCCGAAGTTCGAGGTTTGACCAGGGTTGACTAGGGTTAATAAATGATGATGTCTCATGCATATAATGATGAGTATGATTAACCCTGATTGTTACTAATATTATTATTAGTATATTGTTGTTAACAATATATTAAAATATTGTTAAGAAAGGTATGAAACTGTGCATGATGATGTACATATGATGATGAATGTATGATGAATGTATGATGTGTGTATGTTCCTGGTAATTGTGCATGTTTATCTTTCTGAAACTTTACGAATAACGAGAAATGAACTAATGAAGTATTATGTATCGTAAAGTGAAAGATAATGAAAGAGGAACATGATGACGAATGCATGTATTAACGAATGAACGAAATGATGAATGATGATGAATACATGCATTAATGAATTATGTCTGCAAGCATTGAATAACGCGATTGGTCCTTCTATGTGATTGGCCATGGTCATGGTACCTCTACCGCTTACCTTTAGTACCGGGCATACGTTTTTTGTTCATATGTTGACTTCGGCCCGGTAGCTAATGACGTTACCTCTAGTACCGTGGCACTATGTTTTGCTGTCCCTCCATAGACTTCGGCCCAGTACGTGGCATATGTTTGTTGTTCATTTGTTGACCTCGGCCCGTACTGTGGCAATACGTTTTGCTGTCTATGGATTGACTTCGGCCCGGTAGCTAAGACTGTTCGAGGTGTAGCATATGGTATTGGTACAATTAACCTTTCAATGCGTGCAAGTAAGTATTTATGTGTATGGAACCCTACCGCTTACTTCGAGTACCGGGCATACGTTTTGCTGTTCATTATTGACTTCGGCCCGGTAGCTAATAACGTTTGGGGTATAGCAGAAGGTAGTGGTACAAAAGATAGCCAAGGGCAAGTAAGTATGAACGGGATTCGTGTCATTCGACCACAGTAATCATAGCCGAGTGCTATGAAGTGGGTAAAGTCTGACAGAATCCATACGAGAAGTTAAAGATAATGATGAATAACGAATGATGAAGATAATAATGAATATTATCTATGTGTACGTATAATGTATGAACGTATGAACGAAAGGTTACTTTTAAGAAAGTAAAAGTATGTTTTATTACAAAAACTAGAACTCACTCAGCAACGCTGACTTTTATGTATTTTCCAGTTGGCAGGTAGTGTTGCTGAGGATGGCACGAGGCGGCTACTCAGCTCTTTTGGGATGGCATTCTTTTGATAATGTTTTTGTATTGTAATGCAAACAAATGATATTTTGTAACAGGGGTTGTATTACTTTACAAAAGCATTTATATTAAAATTTAAAGTTTCCGCTGCATTGTTTTTATTAAGTTATATTAAATGTATGTTTTCTGGGTAATGACGACCAACTGTGAGGTGCCCGGGATCGGGGCCTTACAAGTTGGTATCAGAGCCAAAGTTTAAGTGAATTGGGTAAATTTTTTTTAGAATAAACCTAAGACTTAAACTGAGAATGGGACAGGGGAATGGGAATGCCATCTGAGTAGCTGCGTGCCATCAGGTATTTTCTTGAAAGTTAACCAGTGTATGTGTGCATGTTATGTGTTTATGTGTACTGTTAGACTTAGATACTAATGTAGTCAGGACAGGTAATGCTCGGGTGTGAAGAGTAGAGTAAGTGGCTAATCACAACTGGCCACTGTAATTAGGGACTTACTGTACTTAACATAAACTGAGCTATTTCCTTGAATGACCGTGTTGGTGTTTAAATCTTTCAGTGTGATAGAAGATGGTCGGTGGTAGATCATCGAAAGCCCAATTGGTGGAGGCAGTGGCGGAAGTGGTACGGAACCACGAGTCACAAGAGGTAGGCCTAGAAAAGAGAAGAAGGTTCCCGAAGGACCTAATACTACTCCCTCGGGGGGAGTGGATGAGAGTGATGATTTTAGGGCCTCGGTGAAGGAGGCAGTTGTCGAGGAGGTGCACCAGGTTATGCAGACGATCTTACCGTCTGTAATGACAGAAGTGTTAAAGGCAGTACGAGAGGATGAGAGACGGGGAGAAACCAGTCCTCCGGTGGACAACAACAGACAGGGCAGAAACGGTATTGTCCGATGATGAGGAGGAAGAACAGGTACGGGAGACAGCCCGGGGCTGTGATTACGGGAAATTCATGAGGTGCAAGCCCCCAACTTTCGATGGGTCTGGTACTGCTACTGATGCTCACCAATGGGTGATGGAAATGGAAGCTGTCCTCGATATCAGTGATTGTCAGGAGGACAAGAAGGTGAAGTTTGCTACCCACTCTTTTACAGGGTCGGCCTTATGCTGGTGGAAGAATATAGTCCAAGCCGAGGGTAGCAGGGCTATAGGGAAGATGAAATGGGCTGAGCTGAAAAGGCTGGTGATCGAGGAATTCAGTCCTCGACGGGAAATGGATAGGATAGAGAGAGAGTTCCTGCAGTTGGAGGCGGGGACGATGACCCACCAACAATATACCACCAAGTTTAACGAGTTGGCGCTGTTGGTGCCAGAGCAGGTGACGCCGGTGTCTCGAAAGATCAACCGGTATATTCAGGGGCTGCCAGCTGAAATTCGTTGGCACTTGATTTCTGCCCGACCAAGCACTTTCAGGTCGGCAGTGGACTTGGCGGGAAGGTTATTCGATGAACGTGCTGCTTTGGTGAAGGCTGAGGGAAGCAAGAAAGGAAGTGGAGAGAAGAACTGGCAGGGGAAAAGATTTGGTCGGGGTGATACTCCGACAAACAACAAGAAAGCAAGGGTGGATGACCGCCGAGTGGTCGTGTCTGGAGCTGGGGTGAAGAAGTGTGGTAAGTGTGGAAAGGAGCACTCAGGGGAGTGCAAATGGGGATACAACATCTGCTTCAAGTGTGGGAGGACTGGGCATATGGCCAAGGATTGTCTGAAGGGCAAGTGTTTTAACTGTGGGGAAATTGGTCATATGAGCAAGGATTGCAAGAAGCCGAGGGCTGAGGGCTCGGGAGAGAAGAAGAAAGGAGGAGAAGCACCGAAGGCAAAGGCTAGGGCGTTCACGATGACACAAGAAGAGGCTAGGACGGACCCCGATGTGGTGTCAGGTACGTTTCTAGTAAACCAAACTCTTGCTTCTGTGTTATTTGACTCTGGTGCTAGTAAGAGTTTCATTTCTGTTACTTTCTGTGCTAAGCTGCCTGTTAGGAGTAAATGCCTTGATAAGTCCTTTGATGTAGAAACCGCTATTGGAAAATCCACTAGGGTTACAGATGTGATAGAGGGCTGTACCATAGAATTAGAGGGCCATAGGTTTGCTGCCATGTTACATGTGATGCCTCTAGGAGGATTTGATGTAGTGTTAGGGATGGACTGGTTAGCAACCTACGAAGCGAATATCGTGTGCCAAAAGAAGATGATTAGACTGACAGCGACCGACGGAAGTCCGGTGACGATTTATGGCGATCGGGTTACGACGATTCCAAAGGTGATCTCGATGGCGGTGGCGGGAAAGTGTATGAGGCGCGGATGCAGCGCCTACTTATGTTATGTAAAGAACGTAGAGACGCCAACACCACAGCTATGCGATGTGCCAGTGGTGTGTGACTTTCCAGATGTGTTTCCCGAAGACTTATCGGGTTTGCCACCTGACCGAGAGATCGAATTCCAGATCGACCTGATACCGGGTGCCCAACCTGTCGCAAAAGCACCGTATCGCTTGGCTCCGACGGAGATGAAGGAATTGATGGATCAGTTGCAGGAGCTGCTGGATAAGGGGTTTATTCGACCGAGTATCTCACCGTGGGGTGCTCCGGTTCTGTTCGTAAAGAAGAAGGATGGTAGTATGCGGATGTGCATCGACTACCGCGAGCTGAATAAGCTGACGGTGAAGAACAGATACCCCTTACCAAGAATCGATGACTTATTTGATCAACTTCAGGGTGCTAGTTGGTTTTCAAGGATAGATCTTCGATCGGGCTACCATCAACTGAAGGTGAGGGAGCAGGATATCCCTAAAACAGCCTTTCGTACGCGCTATGGTCACTACGAGTTTCTTGTCATGTCTTTTGGGTTGACCAATGCGCCGGCCGCTTTTATGGATTTGATGAACAGAGTATGCCGACCAATGTTGGATAAATCAGTAATTGTATTCATCGATGATATTTTGATTTATTCAAGAAGTGAAAAAGAGCATGCTGGGCATATTCGGGAAGTGTTGGAAACGTTGAGAAGGGAGAAATTGTACGCCAAATTCTCCAAATGCGCCTTTTGGCTACGCGAGGTGCAATTTCTGGGTCACGTAGTGAATGCAGAAGGAATAATGGTGGACCCAGCAAAGGTTGGGGCTGTGATGCAATGGAAACCCCCAAAGACGCCATCCGAGATTCGTAGCTTCTTGGGATTGGCGGGCTATTATAGAAGGTTTATTCAAGACTTTTCAAAGATAGCCTCACCTTTGACAAAATTGACTCGTAAGGATGTGAAATTCGTGTGGGGTCGAGAGCAGGAGATGGCTTTTGAGGAGTTGAAGGCAAAACTAACACAAGCTCCTGTCTTGACTTTGCCTGAGGGAAGTGAAGACTTAGTGGTCTATTCGGATGCGTCTTATTCTAGGCTAGGTTGTGTGTTGATGCAACGTGGAAAGGTGATAGCCTACGCATCTCGACAACTGAAGACCCACGAAGTCAACTATCCCACACACGATCTAGAACTAGCTGCGGTGGTTTTTGCGTTGAAGATTTGGCGGCACTATCTATACGGGACGAAGTGCACAATCTTCACGGACCACAAAAGCTTGAAGTATTTCTTTGAGCAGAAGGATCTAAACATGAGGCAGAGGCGGTGGTTGGAACTGATAAAAGATTATGATTGTGAGATCCATTACCACCCGGGCAAAGCCAATGTGGTGGCTGACGCCCTTAGCCGAAAAGAAAGGCCTGAGCCGATCCGGGTGAAGGCTTATCAGTTGATCATGACCTCCGACGTGATGACACAGGTTAAGGAGTTCCAAGATGAGGCTTTGAAGGAAGATCGTCTTAACTCCGAAAGGATGAGAGGTCTAGTGACGGAGTTGGGTGAGAACACTCTAGGTGTTAAGACCCGATTTGGGCGAATGTGGATTCCTCGATACGGGGATCTGCGTAGTAGAATTATGGATGAAGCTCATAGGTCTCGATACTCCATTCATCCCGGCGCCACCAAGATGTACCAAGATATGAAGAAAGATTATTGGTGGCCGGGTATGAAACGCGATGTGGTGGAGTATGTGAGTAAATGCCTCACGTGTTTGCAAGTGAAGGCGGAGCACCAGAAGCCGTATGGAAAGATTCAACCTTTGGACATCCCGGAGTGGAAGTGGGAACACATCACCATGGACTTCATCACGAAGTTACCGCGTACCCCGAAAGGGTATGATGCTATATGGGTGATAGTTGATCGATTGACGAAGAGTGCCCACTTCCTACCGATCCGCGAGACGTATTCATCTGAAAGATTGGCGGATCTATTCATTAAAGAAATTGTAGCTCGTCATGGTGTACCGGTGTCGATTGTGTCTGATCGCGACACCCGGTTTACATCCAAATTTTGGAAGAAATTCCATGATGCCATGGGGACGAGGTTGCATATTAGCACGGCATATCATCCTCAAACAGACGGTCAGTCTGAGAGGACGATCCAAACACTCGAAGATATGCTTCGGGCGTGCGTGATCGATTTTGGAGGAAGTTGGGATGATCACTTGCCGTTAGCAGAATTCTCGTACAACAATAGTTATCACGCCAGCATTGGCATGCCACCTTACGAGATGCTATACGGTAGGAGATGTAGGACGCCCGTGTGCTGGGGAGACATTGGGCAGAAGGAGTTAGGAGGTGTTGAGGTGATTGAAGCAACGACTGAGAAATTAGAGAAGATCAAAGCCTTCATGAAGGCGGCGAAAGATAGGCAAAAGTCGTATGCTGACAAGAGGCGTAGACCGATAGAGTTCAAGGTTGGTGACCGGGTTATGTTGAAGGTCTCACCTTGGAAAGGAATCATTAGATTCAGGAAACGAGGTAAGCTAAGCCCGAGGTACATAGGACCTTTCCGAATTATCGCACGAGTAGGAGAGGTGGCCTATCGACTTGAATTGCCAGATGAGTTAAGTGGAATTCATCCCACATTCCATGTATCTCATCTAAGGAAGTGCTTAGCTGATGAAGACATGGTTGTACCACTGGAGGATATTGAAGTAGACGAACGGCTCAACTACGTGGAGCAGCCAGTGGCAATCATTGATCGTAAAGAAAAGAGGTTGAGGAATAAAGTGGTTCCTCTTGTGCGTGTACAGTGGAAGCACAGGAAGGGATCCGAGTCTACGTGGGAGACTGAAGAAGAGATGAGACAACACTACCCACATCTGTTTGAGGAATAACAGGTTTCGGGGACGAAACCTATATAAGGGGGGTGGACTTGTAACACCCGTAATTTCTTATTAAAGAAATTAAAAGAATAAATGGAAAGAGAAAGGAAAGAAAAATAAAAGGGTACTTTTGTTGAGGGCCAAAAGTGTCAAGTTGACAAACTTCCTATTAATTCTTTGTAAAAAGGTGGTATGGCCACCCATGTGTCTGCACTTTCACTCCATTCGAACTTTTTAGAGAGAGAAAGTAGCAGGAGCAGAAAACCATCGGAATTTTGAAGAAGGATCTGAGAAATTCGAAGGTTTTGGTAAGAAATCCCGAATTCCTTATGTTAGGACGATTCTAGAACCATTTATGAGCTTATAAATGTGACTAGTGTGTTCGGGTTGCACTGTGTGTGTGTTCTAGGTGTTAGAACAAGTTGAGAAGGTTCGGGTTGAAGAGTGTAAATTCGAAGAAGACAACTAAGGTGAGTTCTAGACCCCGTTTTTACTGTTTTTAAATGTTTTGGGGCTGGAAATGCATGTAACTATGTTTTTGTAAAACTGTGGGTTGATACCCGTATGAATTGATTTTATGAATGCCTATGTTTATGTTAGATCTATGTTTAGAATCATGTGCATATGTTAGAAATAGGCATTTTGATGTTCTGGACTTGAAATATGAATTAGACATATGAGTAGGATGCTAATATGTCTGAAAATGGGACTTAGAATAAATAAGCCAAAGTTGATGTGACCAGCAGTGCTCATACGACCAACAGTGGTCGTATGATCAGGATTTTTCTAAGTATTAATGAGTCTAATAGGACTCATACGACCAACAGTGGTCGTATGAACATGTGATATTTTCTAAGTATGAGGCCAATAGGACTCATACGACCAACAGTGGTCGTATGATTATGTGGAAATATTCTAAGTGTGGACTCATACGACCAACAGTGGTCGTATGATCCGAATATGTTTCTAAGTCCAGAGTGGTACGACCAGCAGGGGTCATACGACCAGGTCGTATGACCAGTGAATAATTCTAAGTGTTAGGTGAAAAGTCCAGCAGGACTCATACGGCTAATAGTGCTCATACGACTAAAGGCTTATACGACCAATAGTGCTAAAACGCCTAGACACTTAGAAATTTTCAGGAAATTTTCAGTAAACCCGAAGTTCGAGGTTTGACCAGGGTTGACTAGGGTTAATAAATGATGATGTCTCATGCATATAATGATGAGTATGATTAACCCTGATTGTTACTAATATTATTATTAGTATATTGTTGTTAACAATATTATTAAAATATTGTTAAGAAAGGTATGAAACTGTGCATGATGATGTACATATGATGATGAATGTATGATGAATATGTATGATGTGTGTATGTTCCTGGTAATTGTGCATGTTTATCTTTCTGAAACTTTACGAATAACGAGAAATGAACTAATGAAGTATTATGTATCGTAAAGTGAAAGATAATGAAAGAGGAACATGATGACGAATGCATGTATTAACGAATGAACGAAATGATGAATGATGATGAATACATGCATTAATGAATTATGTCTTGCAAGCATTGAATAACGCGATTGGTCCTTCTATGTGATTGGCCATGGTCATGGTACCTCTACCGCTTACCTTTAGTACCGGGCATACGTTTTGTTGTTCATATGTTGACTTCGGCCCGGTAGCTAATGACGTTACCTCTAGTACCGTGGCACTATGTTTTGCTGTCCCTCCATAGACTTCGGCCCAGTACGTGGCATATGTTTGTTGTTCATTTGTTGACCTCGGCCCGTACTGTGGCAATACGTTTTGCTGTCTATGGATTGACTTCGGCCCGGTAGCTAAGACTGTTCGAGGTGTAGCATATGGTATTGGTACAATTAACCTTTCAATGCGTGCAAGTAAGTATTTATGTGTATGGAACCCTACCGCTTACTTCGAGTACCGGGCATACGTTTTGCTGTTCATTTATTGACTTCGGCCCGGTAGCTAATAACGTTTGGGGTATAGCAGAAGGTAGTGGTACAAAAGATAGCCAATGGGCAAGTAAGTATGAACGGGATTCGTGTCATTCGACCACAGTAATCATAGCCGAGTGCTATGAAGTGGGTAAAGTCTGACAGAATCCATACGAGAAGTTAAAGATAATGATGAATAACGAATGATGAAGATAATAATGAATATTATCTATGTGTACGTATAATGTATGAACGTATGAACGAAAGGTTACTTTTAAGAAAGGTAAAAGTATGTTTTATTACAAAAACTAGAACTCACTCAGCAACGCTGACTTTTATGTATTTTCCAGTTGGCAGGTAGTGTTGCTGAGGATGGCACGAGGCGGCTACTCAGCTCTTTTGGGATGGCATTCTTTTGATAATGTTTTTGTATTGTAATGCAAACAAATGATATTTTGTAACAGGGGTTGTATTACTTTACAAAAGCATTTATATTAAAATTTAAAGTTTCCGCTGCATTGTTTTTATTAAGTTATATTAAATGTATGTTTTCTGGGTAATGACGACCAACTGTGAGGTGCCCGGGATCGGGGCCTTACAAATAACCTAGAATTAAAGTGTAGGGTTTGTTTTGCCATTTTGAAAACTTAGAATAAAAGTTTAAAACATGAAATATCCGAAAGAAGAGGGACCATTTGTGTAATTAAACCAAACCCAAAATCCCACCCTCTTCTCTCTCCCCGTAATCCCGGTGAACCAAGGCCGGAGCTCCGGCCGAGCTCCGGTAAGTTACCAACCACCATTTTAGACACTGATCGACCCAATTAAACCCCCCAACCCGCTCGACCCCATGTCTCGAACTCAAACCCATCTAAAAATTGAAATTCCCGCTCGTTCACCCCTCCGAATAAAAACCGAGATGAACCTCGAATCGGATCTCGTCCAAATACATGAAATCAATCAAAATAATCGTTTCTAAACTTACTACGCGTCTCAAACAATCAATCAATCAATTATAATTACAAAATAACAACTCGAATCTCTCAAATTTGGTAAACGGGAACGCGGTTTCAAAATTTAAACGGGAATTGCTCGAAAACAAGAAATCAAACTTATAAGTTGTGGTTTTCCGGTTCATTGAGAAGTTCCTAAACTCCCCAAACTCTCAATTTCAATAGAAAACCTCTCGAATCAAAAACCCCAAACCAAGAAACCCGAAACCTAAACCGCACTTGAAATCACTCGAAGCTTAATCGAAACAGGTAATTAGAACCTGTTATTGACTCGATTTGGTCCAGGGATCAAAAGCCCCATGATGATTCGGGTGTTTAACATCGAATCGGAGGTCAATTTTGACCCTGATGAACCTAGGGTTCATAAGATTTGGGGGAAACCGGGGAACAAGGCTTAAAAGCAAAGCAAACCAAAGTGAAACCAAGGCATTGGCCCTGGTTCACTGGTTCCTGCGCCCCATGAGTTCAGGGAGCCCCGGGTTCGACCCCGGGCAGCCCCCCCCTTTCCTTCTTTTCTTTTCTTTTGCAATTTTTTTTTCTTTTATTTATTTCTTTTTATTTAATTAACCTTTTTAAATTCTAAAAATTTCTAAAATTTATTTTATAAGATGCAGATTTATTTTCTTACTTTTGTCTAATAAATTTGTAACCAAATTAATTTTATAAAATACTTTTGTAATTATAAATACATAATTTTAGTTTTAAAAATACAAAAGAAATTAGTAAACATAATACTTGTGTATGTATATATATGTTTTTAAATAATTAAATTGTTTAATTACTTATACCTATATAAAAATATTATATATAGTTCTTTTAATAACTAAATCATGATATTATAATTGTTTAGTATGTATATTTACATATATATTCAAACAATTAACTTGTTTAGTTATTTATACCTATATATATATATATATACATAGTTCTTTTAATAGCTAAATCATTTATATTGATTATTATATACAATATTATAATTGTTTAGTATATACATTTATATATATATAATTAAACAATTTAATTGTTTAGTTACTTACATATATATATATATATATATATACATATATATATATTTAAACATAGTTCTTTTAATAGCTAAATCATATATATGGATTGTTTAGTATATATATTTATATGTATATTCAAAACAACTAAATTGTTTGATTACTTATACCTATAAATATATATATATTTGTATATAGTCCCTTATAATAGTTAAATAACTTATTATAATTATTATATACAATCCTAAAAAATCGGTTTAACGTACAATTTAATCAAGTCTTATTTATTATTTCTCTTACGCGCTAACAAGTGATTATACCAAGTATAGTCCATTCGTTTCATTTAACCGATCACATTATTAACGTGTAATAAATACGAATAATTATTAAACTCCTATTAGACCTACAATTAATCATCAAACAAATTATAACGCGCTACTTTATTTCGTTTAGGTGCGTTGTGACGTTTGTGTTGGAAATCTTATTTGTGGTTATTCTTATTTCACCTACAAGTCTTCTTTATTAAACAAGTGAGTTCTTATGCCCCGCTTTACGATTATTGCACATCTTTCGGGGTGAAACATGTTGCTTATACAAACTTACACATACACGTTTTGATACTTATTACACACGTGCAATTCTTACATAGTCGTGGTTGTTTGGATATGTTTAGTATTATATGAGATGTGACATACGTGTGCAATCATTAACTATTGCTAGCCTAGCGAAGTCTTAGATCTTTGGGCCTGACAAGCCTATTTGGTGCTAAAGTCGATGTATTGCCGACTCCTAGGAGCCGTATGCTTGTGCACTAGGGAACCAAATACACTTAGCTAATCATGCTTATTCATATTATTCAGTCGAGGCTTGATTGTAACTATGCATGTTCTATATACTTGCTATCTTGTGACCATTGACTAGAATTGCCACATTTTGTATACTTATTGTATTTAAAACCATGAGAATTCACCAACTAGTTAGTTGACTTTATTTTCAACATGTTTCAGGTAATGGGCAAGCTTAGCAATGATTGAAGGAATGCATAAACCTAGATCATGGACCTAGGCTTAATAAAGACGATTGAATTCTTGTTTTTGTTTGATTTATTTTGAGATATTGATGTATGTGGTGATAGAAAACAATTGATTAATGGCATTTCATACTTTAACATAGCGTTATGTGGCTGTGAACAATCTTAACCCTCGCACCTCGACGTTTCCGCCGTCAAGGTTGGGGTGTGACAGATTGGTATCAGAGCCCATAACTATAGGGATTTAGGTTATTAGAAATGGTGACCTAGGCTATAGTTTATGCATGATCCTTATAGAATAGTATTCTTATGAATACATACTTATTGTTTGCATGCTGCCTAACGCTATGCCTTATTATGTGCAATGTGATGCCTTAGCATAGGTGCCTTTCTACATGATTACATATTGTTACCCGTCTCCCCTAGACTTATCTTAAACGTTAATTCTCCCCGACAGTTACTATTTCTTAAACTTATTCTCGTCTCCAAGTAGAATCTATTGATAGGAATTCTTTAGACTTTATGTCTAATCTTGTAAATATCCCATCAAGATTTTTGATTTCATAAACCAAAGAACTTGTGTGGTACATAGACACCTGTATTCTGGATTTTCTGGCAAAAGGCCCTCGGGCTAAGGCAAGCGTATACGTATAAATCTCATTGAGGGAACCGTTACGCTACCTGGGGATTTCCGGGATGAGTGATAAACTATGACCAACATACACGAGTTTCTGAGGTGAATGGGTCAATTCATCTTGACGTGTCAACGTTTCCAAATGGTGATGCGTCACCAAATGGAATCATTCCGTATAATTCATGATCCTTACCTTAATTGCCTACCCATATTATCCTTTAACCGATCCTAACCCAATTTGTATTTTTCCAGCATGTCTCGCTTCCACGGAAACCGAGGAAGATCCGGCCGTAAGCTTGCTGCCATGATTGCTCGGCAAATGGCTGCGGTCATCCCGACCATGGTGGCTGAACTCAGCAGCACTATGATCGCAAACGTCACGAACAATAGCAATGGTCAAGGGGAGAATAGTGCAAACCAACGGCGTAACACCCAGTCTTGCACCTTCAAGCATTTCAGTTCATGTAAGCCTCCCAGTTATAGTGGCAAGGAAGGTGCCACCGGTCTCTTAGAGTGGTTTGAAGGGATGGAGAACACCTTCGTCAACTGTGAGTGCCCCGAAGCACTCAAAGTGAGGTATGCCACCAGTATGCTACAACAACGGGCCTTAACATGGTGGAACAGTGAAAAGAGGAACCGAGGCCCCGATGCAATCTTGGCTTTAACTTGGGAGGAATTCAAAAACATAGCCATAGCCAAGTTTTGCCCGAGGAGTGAAATCCAGAAACTGGAGGAGGAATTCTGGAATTTGAAACAGGATGGCGGGAACCATCTTGCATATTCTACCCGTCATCATGAACTAAGCATACTGCTGCCACACATGGTGGATACTGTTTCCCGAAACGTGGAAAAATTTATTAAGGGTGTGCCGCCTCAGATTCAGGATGCCGTTGTGGGTAGCCGGCCCGCAACCTTGGAAGAAGCTATCACCATCACTGCCCAATTGACGGAGAACCACATCCGAGCGGGCACCATGTCTGCAAAGGGTGCCAAGAAGACTGAGAAGACGACCCCCGAGGAGGTTAAGGAGGTCAAGCCTGATAACAAGAAACGGAAGTTTGTACCGGCACGGAACTACGCCGTGGCTGCTCCTAAACCGCCCCAAAGACAGTGTACTACCGGGGCTACTCCAGCAGCACAAGTACCCGTGGCAAGGGCTTATGCAGGCCCTCTACCTATGTGCAACACGTGTAGGTACCATCATCCGGGAAACCTTCCGTGTCGCATCTGCACACTATGTGGCAAGTACGGGCACCTTGTGGCAACGTGTCGCCGAGCATTGGGAAACGCAGTGACGGAACCAAATCGGGTCTGCTACAACTGTGGAGAACCAGGTCACTACCGACCCCAGTGCCCTCGTCTTGTGGGCAATGTTCCACAAGCTCGTGGACGTGCTTTCAACATCAACGCGAACCAAGCCCAGGCGAACAACGAGGTGGTGAACGGTACGTAAAAATTGCAACCCTATCCCCATAGAATTTCTCTTAAAATTCCTTACTTGTGCCCTTAAGTGCCTTTAAAACCTATACAGGTATGTTTCTTATTAATGACACCTATGCATACGTATTATTTGATTCGGGCGCCGATAGAAGTTTCGTTTCCTTAGAGTTCGAGCCGACACTTTCTAAATCTCGCTCAAATCTAGAGAGACCTCTCACCGTCGAAGTTGCTGATGGAGAACCCATCACCGTCGACGTGGTTATCCGCGATTGTCTATTGCGCCTCGACAACCATAAATTTCTTATCGACCTTATTCCAATGAAGCTTGGAAGTTTCGACGTTATTATTGGCATGGATTGGTTATCCAAGAACCATGCCGAGATCATCTGCTTCGAGAAGTGTATTCGCATGCCCTTACCCTCCGGTGACACGATGAAGGTGTTCGGTGAACGGTCCTCCAAAGGACTCAAGCTTATGTCATGTACTAAGGCTCAGAAATGCCTAAGTAAGAGTTATCCGGCATTCTTGGCCTATGTAGTCAACACCAAAACCAAGGAGAAGGAACTCAAAGATGTTCCAGTTGTACGAGAATTCCCTGAGGTCTTTCCCGATGATCTTAGCGGGTTACCTCCCGTACGCGAAGTAGAATTTAAAATCGACTTGATTCCGGGAGCAAGCCCCGCGGCTAAATCACCTTACCGACTCGCACCATCGGAAATGCAAGAACTCTCTAGCCAACTCCAGGAATTATCCGAGAAGGGGTTTATCCGCCCTAGTTCTTCTCCTTGGGGTGCACCTGTCTTATTTGTGAAGAAGAAAGATGGGTCTTTCCGCATGTGTATCGATTACCGGGAGCTCAACAAGTTGACTATCAAGAACCGGTATCCTCTTCCTCGTATCGACGATCTTTTCGACCAACTTCAAGGAGCTACAATCTTTTCAAAAATCGACTTGCGTTCGGGTTATCATCAGCTGCGAGTCCACGACGACGATATCCCAAAGACTGCATTCCGCACCCGGTATGGGCATTACGAGTTCATGGTTATGCCTTTCGGCTTAACCAATGCTCCAGCGGTCTTCATGGATCTTATGAATCGGGTGTGCAAGCCATACCTAGACAAGTTCGTCATCGTTTTCATTGACGACATTCTTATTTATTCCAAGTCTCGCTCCGATCATGAACTTCATCTCCGTCAAATCCTCGAACTGTTGAAGAAGGAACAACTGTACGCGAAATTCTCGAAATGTGAGTTTTGGCTTGAAGAAGTACAGTTCTTAGGGCACGTTGTGAATAGTCAAGGAATTCACGTCGACCCTGCGAAGGTCGAAGCCGTAAAGAGTTGGAGTGCTCCCACAACTCCGACGGAAGTACGATCGTTTCTTGGCCTAGCCGGGTATTACCGGCGATTTATTGCCAACTTCTCAAAAATCGCAAAGCCACTCACGTCCTTGACTCAGAAGAATAAGCCTTTCGAGTGGAAAGCCGAGCAAGAAGAGGCGTTTGAGACATTGAAGCACAAGTTGTGCAATGCCCCTATTCTGACGCTACCGGATGGGAATGACGACTTCACGGTATACTGCGATGCGTCGAAACAAGGCCTTGGTTGTGTTCTCATGCAACGGGGAAAGGTCATCGCATATGCCTCGAGACAATTGAAGGTTCACGAGGTAAATTATACGACGCACGATCTCGAGCTCGGAGCGGTGGTCTTTGCTTTGAAAATCTGGAGACACTATCTATACGGCACGCAATGTATAGTCTACACGGACCACAAGAGCCTCCAACACGTTTTCAATCAGAAGGACCTCAATATGAGGCAACGTCGTTGGGTGGAACTAATTAGCGACTACGATTGTGATATCCGCTACCATCCCGGCAAGGCAAATGTCGTAGCCGATGCATTGAGTCGAAAGACGCATCAAAAGATGGTTTCCGTTCAAGAGATTCGCGACCGACGCCAATGGTTCGATACATTGGGAGAGTTTGATACTGAAGTCCGACTCGATGTCAACAATGCTACGGTGTTATTGCAGAACTTAAGGATCGATTGTGACATCGAGGCGAGTATTCGAGAAGCACAGCAAGCGGTGCAAACCGAAGGGAGTATGAAGGAAGAGCTCGAGCCAAATCTCTTAGCCCAATTAGAAACAAGAGCCAATGGGTTAATGTATTTCGCAAACCGAATCTGGATCCCCAAACGCAATAACCTTCGGGCTTCTATCATGAACGAAGCACATCGGACTCGTTATTCTATTCACCCGGGCTCCGATAAGATGTACATGGACTTACGGAGTCAATATTGGTGGCCCGGAATGAAACGAGACATAGCAACCTATGTTGCTAAGTGCCTTACATGCACGAAGGTTAAAGCGGAGCATCAACGACCAAGTGGATTACTTGAACAACCCGAAATTCCCATGTGGAAGTGGGAACATATATCCATGGACTTCATAACCAAGTTACCTCGGACATCTCGCGGGCACGATAGCATATGGGTAATCGTCGACCGATTGACTAAGTCGGCACATTTCATACCCATACGCGACACATATAAGACATCAAGGTTAGCCCGGATTTACATCGACGAGATCGTAAGCCGTCATGGTGTGCCTCTTCACATTATATCCGACCGAGACGCTCGATTCACTTCTCACTTTGGTCTACTATGCAAGAACTTCTGGGTACACAATTGGATTTAAGCACGGCTTACCATCCCCAAACCGATGGCCAAACCGAGCGGACGATCCAAACCCTGGAAGACCTGTTACGTCTCTGTGTCCTTGATTTTGGGGCGACTGGGATACGCACCTACCGCTCGCAGAATTCTCCTACAACAACAGTTACCACTCAAGCATCCAAATGGCACCGTTCGAAGCACTTTACGGTCGTAAGTGTCGTTCACCAATCTGCTGGACCGACGTTGGCGAGAATCTTATTACGGGTCCCGAGCTCATACAAGAGACGACCGATAAAGTCGCCATCATCCGCAAGAACCTGGAAGTGGCAAGGAGTCGACAGAAAAGCTACGCTGATAAACGTCGAAAGCCACTGGAATTCCAAGTTGGGGAGATGGTCCTTCTCAAGGTCTCACCGTGGAAGGGTGTGGTTCGCTTTGGAAGGAAGGGCAAGTTAGCGCCAAGGTTTGTAGGGCCTTTCAAGGTTCAGAAAAGAATCGGGAAAGTGGCCTACAAACTAGAACTACCCTCCGACCTTAGTGGAATTCACCCTGTCTTCCACGTCTCGAATCTGAGGAAGTGTCTGGCCGACGATAATTTGCATGTGCCATTGAAAGACATTCAGATCGACGAATCACTACACTTCGTTGAAAAACCCGTCGAAATCATGGATCGCATTATGAAGAAGACTAGGACCTCTACGACCCCAATCGTAAAGGTTCGATGGGAGAATAAACGAGGAGCAGAATTCACTTGGGAGCGTGAAGAACATATGAAGAAGACTTACCCTTACTTATTCTTGTAACCCTTTTTGATTCTTAATTTCGGGACGAAATTCTTTTAAGTTGGGGAGACTGTAACATCCAGTATTTCTGTTCGTTTTATTTATGCCATTTTATAGCATCATTAGTAAATTTTATATATATATAAAAAAAAATAATATAATAATAATAATAATAATAAAATAATAATAATAATAATAATAATAATAATGATAATGATAATAATAATAGTAATAATAATAATAGTAATAATAAATAATAATAAATAATAATAATAATAATAATAATAATAATAATAATAATATAATAATAATAAAAAATAACAATAACCTAGAATTAAAGTGCAGGGTTTGTTTTGCCATTTTGAAAACTTAGAATAAAAGTTTAAAACATGAAATATCCGAAAGAAGAGGGACCATTTGTGTAATTAAACCAAACCCAAAATCCCACCCTCTTCTCTCTCCCCGTAATCCCGGTGAACCAAGGCCGGAGCTCCGGCCGAGCTCCGGTAAGTTACCAACCACCATTTTAGACACTGATCGACCCAATTAAACCCCCCAACCCGCTCGACCCCATGTCTCGAACTCAAACCCATCTAAAAATTGAAATTCCCGCTCGTTCACCCCTCCGAATAAAAACCGAGATGAACCTCGAATCGGATCTCGTCCAAATACATGAAATCAATCAAAATAATCGTTTCTAAACTTACTACGCGTCTCAAACAATCAATCAATCAATTATAATTACAAAATAACAACTCGAATCTCTCAAATTTGGTAAACGGGAACGCGGTTTCAAAATTTAAACGGGAATTGCTCGAAAACAAGAAATCAAACTTATAAGTTGTGGTTTTCCGGTTCATTGAGAAGTTCCTAAACTCCCCAAACTCTCAATTTCAACAGAAAACCTCTCGAATCAAAAACCCCAAACCAAGAAAACCCGAAACCTAAACCGCACTTGAAATCACTCGAAGCTTAATCGAAACAGGTAATTAGAACCTGTTATTGACTCGATTTGGTCCAGGGATCAAAAGCCCCATGATGATTCGGGTGTTTAACATCGAATCGGAGGTCAATTTTGACCCTGATGAACCTAGGGTTCATAAGATTTGGGGGAAACCGGGGAACAAGGCTTAAAAGCAAAGCAAACCAAAGTGAAACCAAGGCATTGGCCCTGGTTCACTGGTTCCTGCGCCCATGAGTTCAGGGGAGCCCGGGTCGACCCCGGGCAGCCCCCCTTTCCTTCTTTTCTTTTTCTTTTGCAATTTTTTTTCTTTTATTTATTTCTTTTTATTTAATTAACCCTTTTAAATTCTAAAAATTTCTAAAATTATTTTATAAGATGCAGATTTATTTTCTTACTTTTGTCTAATAAATTGTAATCAAATTAATTTTTATAAAATACTTTTGTAATTATAAATACATAATTTTAGTTTTAAAAATACAAAAGAAATTAGTAAACATAATACTTGTGTATGTATATATATGTTTTTAAATAATTAAATTGTTTAATTACTTATACCTATATAAAAATATTATATATAGTTCTTTTAATAACTAAATCATGATATTATAATTGTTTAGTATGTATTTACATATATATTCAAACAATTAACTTGTTTAGTTATTTATACCTATATATATATATATACATAGTTCTTTTAATAGCTAAATCATTTATATTGATTATTATACAATGTTATAATTGTTTAGTATATACATTTATATATATATAATTAAACAATTTAATTGTTTAGTTACTTACATATATATATATATATATATATATATATATATATATATATATATACATATATATATATTTAAACATAGTTCTTTTAATAGCTAAATCATATATATGGATTGTTTAGTATATATATTTATATGTATATTCAAAACAACTAAATTGTTTGATTACTTATACCTATAAAATATATATATTTGTATATAGTCCCTTATAATAGTTAAATAACTTATTATAATTATTATATACAATCCTAAAAAATCGGTTTAACGTACAATTTAATCAAGTCTTATTTATTATTTCTCTTACGCGCTAACAAGTGATTATACCAAGTATAGTCCATTCGTTTCATTTAACCGATCACATTATTAACGTGTAATAAATACGAATAATTATTAAACTCCTATTAGACCTACAATTAATCATCAAACAAATTATAACGCGCTACTTTATTTCGTTTAGGTGCGTTGTGACGTTTGTGTTGGAAATCTTATTTGTGGTTATTCTTATTTCACCTACAAGTCTTCTTTATTAAACAAGTGAGTTCTTATGCCCGCTTTACGATTATTGCACATCTTTCGGGGTGAAACATGTTGCTTATACAAACTTACACATACACGTTTGATACTTATTACACACGTGCAATGCAATCTTACATAGTCGTGGTTGTTTGGATATGTTTAGTATTATATGAGATGTGACATACGTGTGCAATCATTAACTATTGCTAGCCTAGCGAAGTCTTAGATCTTTGGGCCTGACAAGCCTATTTGGTGCTAAAGTCGATGTATTGCCGACTCCTAGGAGCCGTATGCTTGTGCACTAGGGAACCAAATACACTTAGCTAATCATGCTTATTCATATTATTCAGTCGAGGCTTGATTGTAACTATGCATGTTCTATATACTTGCTATCTTGTGACCATTGACTAGAATTGCCACATTTTGTATACTTATTGTATTTAAAACCATGAGAATTCACCAACTAGTTAGTTGACTTTATTTTCAACATGTTTCAGGTAATGTGCAAGCTTAGCAAGATTGAAGGAATGCATAAACCTAGATCATGGACCTAGGCTTAATAAAGACGATTGAATTCTTGTTTTTGTTTGATTTATTTGAGACATTGATGTATGTGGTGATAGAAAACAATTGATTAATGGCATTTCATACTTTAACATAGCGTTATGTGGCTGTGAACAATCTTAACCCTCGCACCTCGACGTTTCCGCCGTCAAGGTTGGGGTGTGACAAAAGGAATCACAATTTCCGGTCCTAGCCGCCATGGCACGTGATTTACTAACCGTCCAAGCTTCCACGGTAGCTTCGGAGTCTGCATTTTCTGTTAGTTGCAGGGTTTATCGATTAGAAGAACAAGGTTAACTCCAACATCGCTAGAGATGTGTATTTGTTTAAAGGACCACTTAGATGCAGCCGAACGAAGATAACACATATCAAACCTTGAAGAAGAAACACCGATTGAAGAAGAAATACACGAGCACGAGGTACAAACCGGACGATCCTCACCGCTATCCGACGAAGAACTCGCTTATGATTTGTCTCAACGCATTGGCACACAAACCGACGAAGACGATTAAATTAGACAAACTTGTATTCGTAATATGTATTTTGTTTTCTTTGGTTTGATTTAATGTAATTTTTACTGTTTATTTTTCGTAATGAATAAAAACGCGTTTTAAACGTAATATGTATATTGCGTTTTAATTGTTTACTTATTAAAATGAAAATAAAAACGCGTACAATCGTATATAATTAATCTACTCTAATAATTTTAATTAATCAAAATTTGTAATTAATTTGTATATAATTTAAATAGTAGGTAAAAAAAAAAAAACGGGTTTTCCAAACCGGTTCTTGGACCCGACCCGGTTCGGTTCCAACCCGAACCGGTTCCAACCGGGTTGGGTTTGATGGGGTTGAAAACCGGTTCCGACCCGAACCGGTTCTTGGTCAAAAACCGGTCTTGAAAAGGTTGACCAAACCCGAACCGGGTCCAACCCGACCCGGGTTCAAAAAAAAAACCGGTTTGTGCACCTCTAGGTAGAGGTACACAAACCGGTTTTTCTCCTGGAACCGGTTCGGTCGGTTTCAGGTCAACGTTTGCCGGACTGGTTTTTGTTAAGAACCGGGTCGGGTTGGAAACGGTTTTGGGTGGGGAAAAACCAACTCGGTTGGAACCGGTACGGGTTCGAACCAAACTGGGTCGGGTCCAAGAACAGATTTTGAAAAACCAATTTTTTTTTATTTTTTTAATTTTAATAAATAATTTAAATTATACAGTTTAAGTAAAAATTAGTAATGTGGATTAATTAAAACAATAGTAGAGTAGATTAATTAAAACAACTACAAATATATTTTTATTGAGTGGTTTTTTTTAAATTACATTAAAAATAAACTTAAAACTAAACACTTAAACCGTTGCGAAAAATAAACATTAAATATTACATTAAAATAAACTAAACAAAACAAAAAGATACATGTTGCGAATACAAGTTTTTTTAATTTAATCGTCTTCGTCGGTTTGTGTGCCAATGCGTTGAGACAAATCATAAGTGAGTTCTTCATCAGAGAGCGGTGACGATCGTCTGCTTTGTACTTCTTGTTCGTGTATTTCTTCTTCAATTGGTATTTTTTCTTCAAGGTTTGAAAGTAAAAGTGAGGGAACGTTTTGTGTGTTTAATCACGTTTTTGAGTTTTTGAGTGTTGTGACTAAACCATTACACTACTACCTATTTATACTATCATATAATGACAAAATGGTAAAAAAAAAGTTGAAAAAACTGTCAAAAACACCCTCTAACGACTATATTACCGTTTGAAAAAAAATTAAATTTTTAACGGTAAAACCGGTTCCAAACGGTTTTTTGGACCGGTTATTGAACCGGGTTGGTCAAAACCGGTTCCAAACCGATTTCAGTCAAAATAATCCAAACCGGTCCCAAACCGGCGGGTTTTTCCGGGTTGGAACTGGTTTGGCCTAATACCGGTTCTAAACCGGTTCGGGTCAGAGTCTGTTTTTCGGTTCGGGTCGGGGACCCGGTTCTTATGTGCACCTCTACATTCAGGACTATGAATAGATTAGGTGTAGTGATTCGCCGTTCACATACAAACCAGGTTCCCAACCCGACCCAGTGATCTGACCCGGACTCAACCTGGGTTCAACATCACTTAACCCGGGGCTTTCAAATCGGTTTGGCCCCTCTATACCAGAACCCAATTTCAACCCAACCGATTTCAACCTGGTTTTAAATGTTGAGCAATTGGACCGTTAGAAGACAATCATGTGACTGTTGGAGTAGGAGGGGGGGTGATCGTGTTTTTAAAATTTTTTATTACCATTTTGCTTCATATGATGATATATATAGGTATGGGGTGCAATAGTATAATCACAACATTTAAAATGGAAAAACACACTCAAAATTAGGTGTACAAACCTACTCGTTCGGATTGAAACCGGCGTTTGAATTTGTAAAAGTTGAAAATCATTTGTTGGAACCGGTTTAGATTAAACTGGGTTTGACTGGTTTGAAACTCATTTTTAACTGGTTTGTTTGACTTTGACCAACTTCTAACTGGTTTAAAGTATAGGGTTACAAAAATGTTGGAGTGATTTCTAGGTTTGTTTTTTGGTTATAGTTTTAGGCAATGTTTTAAAAACCGAACCGGACAGTGAACCGAACGTCTTATCGGTCCCCTGGTCGGACCGGTTCAACCGGTCGAACTGTATATAAGAATCGGATAAAATTATAATTATTTTTATAAAATATATGTAAAAATTATAAAAAATAAAAAATTATATAAAAAAACCGGTTCAACTGGTCCGGTTCCCGATCCGACCGCCGGTTCGACCGGTTCAACCGGTCTGACCACTGGTTCAATGTTAAAATAGTTTTAAGCATCGAACCAAACTGGGTTGGAGTCCGGTTCTCGGTCCAACCGGTCGGACCGCCGGTCCGGTTTTCAAAACCATAGTTTTAGGTCTTTTGTGAATGATGTGACAAAGCAAGGAGTGTGTTCTGTCTCAAGCGGAAGTCATGGAAAAGTTGTCTTCCGTTTGTTGAACTAGCAGATCACATTTTTTCTTTGTCTTCCGCTAGTTGAGATAACGGATGAGTCATATCATAAGTTTGCAAGCATTATTTTTTAGTTTAAGTGCATGCAACGACCAATACTTATATAAATTACATAAAACAAAATATATTTAAAATAATTTTCATGAAATAAACAAATTAAAAAGTGAAGTTTAGTTTTGCTCCCGGAGATTTGACAAAAATAATAATTTTCCTCCAAAAGATTATAAACATCAATTTAGATCTAAGGTTTCATAAGTTATTTTAATTTTAATCAAGAGTTTCATTAGTTGTTTCAACTTCAATCTAAAATTTTATTAGTTATTTCAACTTGAATTCAAAATAATATATTTTTTGGATTGAAATTTAAACAACTTATATATCTTCTTGAGGTAAACTGATGTTTTTAATATTTTTAAATAAAAATGGATACTTGTGTTAAATCTTATAAAGTAAAATTGAAAGTAACTCTAAAATAAAACTACCCAAAACATTGATTGCATTTTAACCCATAGATGTTGCAACAATATGCAACGATCAAGGTAGGTTGTGTTTAGTCAATGGTTGAGTATAAGGTTTAGTTGATTGTGAATAGACGCAAGAAGCTAGTGTAAATGCTATTATTTTATTTTTTATTTCATACAAAGTGCATTTTTCATCTTTAGTTAAAGAATAAATTCTTTTCATAAAATAAAAAAAAAACTTTTGCTGGTAGCTATTAGTCATTGCATGCATTTAAACTATGAAAAAAAAATCATTGAGACCAATGATTTGACACCCAACCAACGGAAAACAAGAAAAAATTTGTGATTCGCTAGTTCAACAAATGGAAGACTATTTTTCTATCATTTCCGCTATCTCAATTAGCGGAAGACACTTATTGTTTTGTCACATCACTCACTTTCACTAGTTGAGATAGCAGAAGACCTAAAATCAAAAACAACCCAAAACAAATATAAAAAACACTCTAACATTTAAAAATAACCTAATGTTAAATTTTTTTTATCCTTATAACAAATATTACATTAATTAGATAGATATAAAAAACTATGTACCTTTTAGAACAAATGAATTCTATAAATATAATTGAATATTCTATATTTCAAGTTTGTGTGTTTAGTTTAATATTGTGTTGTGAATCATGTACGTACCAACAGATTCCGTTTAACTACATAAGATCATAATTATAGACGGATATATAATACCAAGGAGCATACTTGTGCACCTAGTGGGTAATGTCATGGCTAACAATATTACCTGACAAATCAAACTATAAGACATGATTTGTAACCATGTATTAGACCAAGGTTACCAAAACCATCACATATCCGACTCATTTGGTCTTAAACATTAAAAAATGAAAACATACGATTTTAATGTTCGGCTTTCTCTTTAGAGCATAATGTAACCTCACATTTTCATAATATGCGATTTATTTTACAACTACCATAAATCAACAACATTGATGAATAGCAATTTACAAGCATGAAAAGCATAGCCAGCCCTTAAGAGGGTAAAATGAACTTTCGTCCACTGCCCACTCACTCAGGAGGCATACATTTTTTTAACATTTTCTTTATATATATTAACAAAAATAGTTATAAGTTATAACGAAATCAAAAACTTAACCCAATTATAAGGGCTCATCTCAATAACTTAATCACTTAATTAGAAGCTTATTCTTAAGAAACAAAATACCTAAATCCCACGGACTATGGTCGATTGTTATTTGTTAGTTTGTTTAATTGTTTTACTAGATTGGAAACCCGTGTATTAGACGTTTTGAATTACTATATTAGATTAATAGTTACTAACTAAAATACAGGTGTTATGAAAATAACTTTAAGATAAAACAATAACAATATTTTTTAAACTTTTGTATCACAAAAACTCTTGCTTTAAAAAAACTAATATTTTAAACACTTCAATTTTTAATTTTTTTTTTATTTTTTAAAGATCCTTGTAATAAAAAGCTTCATATTTCATAGAAACTTTGTTTTTAAGAAAGTTAGATTTTAAAAGTATGTGAGTTTTAAATAGTGAGGAGTGACATGGGGGTGAAAACGGTAAGTACGGATGTGTGGTGTAAGTGAAAATACTATCTTATGATGTGATTACGGGAATCTTAAATGAACATTTAATAATGTGTGATTAATAATATGTGATTTTAAAGTAAAATGTATGTTTTGATGTACACTACAAGAATTGGACTCTATAACGACAACAAAAGTCGTCGCCATAGACCCCGTTTGTCATCGCCATAGGCTATGGCGACGACACGTCGTCGCCATAGCCCTAGTAGCCACAATCCGTAGCCATAGGTCAGTTTTTGTCGTCGCCACAACCTCAGTCGCCACAGAGGTCTATAGCGGCGACGTGTCCTCGCCATAGATTTGTCGCCATATATTCTGACATTTAATTAATTAAATAAATAAAATTTGAAAAGGTCTATGGCGACATAGGTCTAGCAGACAATATATTATTATTATATATAAAAATAAAATAATTTATTTTAAAATTTCGGCAACCCTATGGCGACGTCGCCATAGACCCTCTGTTTTAATTTAAAAATTAATTTTTTTTATTTTCCTATTATTCTCCCAATATTACAGGTTTTAATACAAATTTGAACAATATATTACGAATATTAATATGATTCAAGTTACATACCAAAAAACATACCTACTAATGTAAACATTTTAATTTTTTACAAACCAAACAAATTAACCATCTAATTGCCATCATCTTCATCATTATCGAGATTTGATTTTCTTCTTTCAAATTCATCCGTTCTTTCTTTTATTTCACGCATTTGTTGCCTTATGACTTCCATTTCTTCATTCCGATTTGATGACGACCCACTTGATGGTTCATAATGAGAGACATTTTTTATTTTTCGGCCAACACCTCTCGTATGACCACGTCTTTGTCCTATGGCGAGCTCCAAACATTCTATCTCGTTTATAGGCGACTCGCCTGCCTCCATTTGCATTTGGACATATTGATTTTCAATTTTTTCCTACATTTTTAAAGAACAAAATAAGAAAATATTAATATTTTTATGAAATTTCGCCAGCAAACTGCTGTAAAATGGAAAAAAACAACCTGTTTAATTATAAGTATATATCTATACTACTATTATAATGCAGGAAGTATGGGCAAAGAGGTAATTTCACCCCAAAGCTTAAGACGCGCCTTTTCTTCTCCTCCTCACCACCGGTTTCCGATCCTCCCACCCTCGCCGGTTTCACCTCTGCGTCTTCCGTTTGGCCATATTTCGTAAGACGCGTCGTTTGCCCTGCTCCTCACCCTCCGGCTCCTTCACGTCTGCTCCGCTTCCGGTTGTTATGCCTAGGCACCGCCATCAAAGCTAGCGTCGTTACCATTGAAATCAATAAGCAACTGATTGAATGCAATGAAGCTGCCATTCAATGGTTGCATCATTTACAGCCCCCACCCCTCAAACATCTTTATTTAAGCTTAGAACACCCAGATTCGAGTGGGTCGCAACTTTACCAGGTATGAATATGAATACAATTCTGCTCGTCTTCTCTGTAATTCCTCTCTGTCATTTAGGTTTAAGCCTTTTGAACACCGTCATTGTGAATCAGGTCCGCACCATTGGGCTTTATTCAACACAACACCGAGCCACAAGCATCACCGGCTTTCTCCTTTCTCAGGTAACAAACCCTATTAAAATTGCCATGCCAGTTTTATTGATTTCAACGTTATGGTACGAACCTGCACTTATATTGGAAAAAAAGTTAATTAATCTCAACATTTGGACCAGCTTCAAGTCTTTAGCTGAAAACATTTTAAGATTGTGTTCTACTTCAATTAGTTTATTTATAGTCTTATTAACAATTGATTTTGACCTCTTGGGCTGGTGGATCAAAATATAAATCTATTGAGGATAACTTTGATTACTCAGCAAATAAAAGCATATAGAAGTTTGTACATTGCAGAGGGGTGATAGATTTTTTCATTAAGTACATGCTTAGCAATAAATATGTTGTTTGGTGTAGTTTTTTGATGATTTGGATGTCTTTGACTGTAGGTTTAAACACTAATGTTTTCTCATAGGCTATAAGAATAATGGTTGAATAGGTGTTGCCTTAGTATACTAAGCACTATGAGTGAACTTATGCAAAGACTTTGACATATGGAGATAATAAAGTCAAATTCATGCACCTGGTTTTAAGTTTAACATGAGTTGATGTTTTGGTTAGTAGGAAATAAAAGTAACAAATATTTGATCCACCAATACGCTTAATTAAATCATGATCATTTTTAAAATAATATTTGTATAAAGAATTACATTACCAAGTTAAATTTCAATAGAAAACTTACATTCAGATTCTCACTTTACAGAATATTCAAACACCTTGTAGTCATTGATCATGGTTCAAAAGTTGCATAAAAACAGGTTAAGGTTGTCCTTTTTAAAGTTGTCATTATCAAAGTTAATTGTGATATTATTTGTTGAGCTATCACTTAATTTATAACATTATTTTACTTTGTTATTGCCATAGCCCTTTAACCAATTCTAATTTTGCCCAACTTTCATCATTTGAGATTACCATGTGTAAATTTGTTGTATGTTTATATTGGATTTGGTTTAAACAAACAAGACAAACTACTTAAGTGGGCTATATATTAGTTTCATCATACAAGTAGTTGTATACTTGAGTGGCCTTCACACACAGTATCCTTATATATATTCAGGTATAAAGTTTTGTGGGATTTCATGTTTATACCTTCATGTTTTGACAAGGTACATTACTCCATTAATTATTTGAAAAAAAAAACTTTTATCCTTGTGTTAAAAGTGGCTATTTTGTCCCATATTCTTAATGGATCTATTTGGGTAATGCTATAACTCTTGAACATGTGAAATAAAAAGACCAACTTAAAAATAAACAGGACATATGGGTTGAAGACGCTCAAAGCATATCTTTAATGTACAAAATCTCATGGATTTTATATCTTTAAATTGTTATTGTAATTTTTAATTATTAAAGTTGTTATTGTATGCGAAGCATTATGAAATTTCTATAAGTAAATTTTTAAAAAGTGATTAATGTGTCTTACATGATCAGTCTGAGTAAGGGTGTGTTTGACAGTTTGGGGTTTCTTATTAGAACAACTTATCTGATTATTTCTTTAAAGTATAAAAGTTGGTGAACATTTTCTGTAATAAATGAATATGATCAACTCTGTAAACTGAAATTGCAATAGTTTTCATTTGGAAGAATAGGTATTGTAATTGATTGAAATGCTATGTAGTCAAACCAATGTTTGAAATTTGTTATTTTTTTGTAACAGGATCGCTGATTTGTTCACAATGCCCATATTTTTCATGCATAAACATTGGCATCATTAAGTTGCTCACAGTGCCCCTCTTTTCATACATAAACATTGGCATCATTAAGTTGCTCACAGTGCCCCTCTTTTCATGCATACACATTGGCATCATAAAGTTTTAGTTTAGTGAACCTAAAATTCTTTAGTAAAAAACTAAACAATATAGTATTTGCTTGTTGTATGAGTGAGTTTATTGGTTAGTTGTATAAAAATCCTTCACAATATAAATAAAAGTAAGAATTAGAAGGCCTAGATTTTATAACAAGAACTCAAACTTTAACTTCCAATAACAACATCATCACCCTTATTATTTACACACCTACAATCAATATTATTCTTGATGCACCACTTTGATTTATGAACCCAAAATGTTGGGTTAAATGCCTAGAATTATGGCATTTTAGAGTGTAACTACTTTAATAACAAGTTTTTTTAGCTAATTCTGATTACAGTTTATTCTAAAACTTGTTTGGCATTTTGTGTGAGTGACTCTTAATAGGTTTAAAAGCTGAAAGGATATCTAAATCCTTAATTATAAGTTAATATTTAAAACCTCCCTGAAACAAAAACAAGTCAAATGGGTCCATAAATCAGTTTATTAAAAAAATAGATTTTTGTTGAAATTTAATTCATGTAATCGTTTTCACCTTTTGGGAAATTCCAACTTGAAATGCATTAAATTATGTACAAGCAATGATGATTTTAAACTTTTATACCCATCAAATGTAGAAAGTTTGTATGCTATCATGGATATCAAATTATTGATGATACTTGTAAAGTACATGAATGTTAATAGTTCACTTTTACAAAGAATTTATTGAAGCAATATCATAACTCACTTCTCTTGAACTAGATTTAACAAACAAAATTATGTATCCTACTCGCTACTCGTAAACTGAACTTCATATTACACATAAAGCTTAGTATTTTTTTTCATCAGGAACTACAAGCTGCCATATAGTAGTTAAACAAGTTTTGAAATCCAATTTTATTTTTCAAAATTAGAATAACTTCTGTTGATATAGTCTACATCGGAAAAAAGAAAATAGAACAAAATAGCTAACCGTGTATTATCATGTTGATATGATCCACTTATTAAGAATAGTTGTAGTTATGTGATTGTTATATCTAACTCTCTTCAATGGTAAAATCGACGTTTTTAAATGATTTGGATGTCAACTTAATAGCAACATTATTCTTCTTTGGTACTTGTAAATCAACTCTATATTTCAAGTTATTAGAATTAATATAAATTTAAATTCAAGATTTTAAAAGCTTGAGGTGAGTTAGTTTTGAAGTTTTAAGTCTAGGAACCATTTGAAATAGATGTGAACCGGTTATTTGGTTTTGTGTGTTGATATCTTTAGAAAACACTTGTTTGTGGGGTACATAGACAAAACATTAAAAGGAAGCAAAGTAAGAGTACTAATCATTCTAAGTAATCTACCGAACTACTTGCAGATGAAGATATATTATGATGCTGGGTTGAATTGTTTTTAGTCTTTATTTATAGGTGTCATTGTTGCTCTTAAATTCTTCCCCTTCAATTCCCTTCAACCATGAGATGACCATTTCTTGTTTCTTTGTTATTGTTTTTAATCCCTTCTTTGAGAATGAGGTTTTTTGATATCTCTGTACGTGGATTTGTGGATGGATGGTTCAAATTTACAAGGTTCAAGAAGGCCTTAATGGAAAGCCATATGCAGATCGACACTATTCAGCAGCTTAATAGATCCACTTTAGTTCTTTATATGCAAGTTTAGTATTCATTTGAGTTATTTTGTGATTTTTAAACTTTGTGGTATCTTGGTTTGTTACATACAAATGGGCATACACAGGTCGGTGAAATTGGACATTTCAACTGAATTGTTTTATTTACAATGTACTCTTCTAATTATCAGTGGTTTGATCTTCTACTAAGTTTAGTAAATAATACACATTATCTGGTATTAATAATAAATTATGTTATTAACAATGTAGTTTTCCTATTTGTATTGTTGTTTCGTTCTTCTGCTAATTTTTTTTATGACCTTAATGCAACATCAACATGCGATTTAAAGAATCATAATAAGGTACACACAGTTTCAGGGTTTGGTTTAGGGTGATTAATCCCAATATTCAAATGAATTCAGTTATGTCGATAATGAAACAAGCCCCAATGTCTAAAGCTCGTATGTTGTGTGCCCCGCTGCATCGCGCGGGCTTTCCACTAGTAAGATAATAATTCCCAAATTTCCACATCTAAACCAACAATACTACCAATAAATATAATATTCATTTTAACTTAATTGTCGTGTGTTGTTCGGGTAATTTTGACCCCTTACTAAAAGCACAAACTAATATAGTAGCAACATATCAAATAAAAAAATCTAGTGGCGTATGTTTAGATGATTTTGACCCATTTAACGTAACAACATACTAAAAAACAATATACTAACAATAATATTAAATCCAATTAAACTACTAACATACAAAAACATGATAACAACATATTTAAGAAATCATAAAAATAAAAGTTTAAACTTACCCAATCATCTTCTGCCTTGGAATTGACCCATCCAAATCCTTCCTTGTAATGGCTCTCCTCCATGTCTCAATGTGGCTCGGGGTCCCGGTTTGTTGCTCCTTTAAACATTAAAAATAATATTTATGATTTTTGAAAAAACTAATAATACATATTTGGATAATACATGTTTTCTTACTTGAAGATATCGTCTCTGGGCATAGGAACAACTCCCATGCAAACTTGGATAGAGTTGTTTAGCTCTATTGTCTGAGCCTTTTTGTGAAAGGCGTTTATGTTCTTCACTTGTGAACAACTCAACTACCTTCTCCCATGCTTCTTGACTCTGGCCATTCGGGGGATGACTCATAGCCCGCTCTATATCATCATAACCTCCTCATTCAAAAATGTTTCTTCATGTCATGTCTTCTGTCTCTAAAAGCTCGTTGGCAGTCCATGTGGATTCCAAGCTGAATTTCCTGCCAGTGATCTGAAGCACGATGAGCCTCTAGGTCAAAGTATTCCTATAAAAGAAAGCAATTAAATAAATATATAAAGGGTATGATAATCAAAATACAAAAAAACACTACATAAAATACTCACCTCAAGAAAATTAAATAGTGATATCTTAAAAGTATCTGAACTTTATCCCATGTGGGATAATGAAAGGAACCGTGGAAACGTGATTTGATAAAGCCCTAACAAATAGTTGATTGTTTTCTCCGACGGCTTTATATTGTTTACCCGTGTGATCAAATTGAATGGGTAGTGGTTGGCTGTTGTTTGCTGTCCATTTCTCAAATAGGTTTACGTTTCTTCCTTTGAACGCTTTTTTCTTACTTGACGCTAAATTGATATATAAAATTAAAAAGTTAGCAACATTTAAGATATATATTCGATGAAAAGATGCGTATTGTGTAACATTTCGTATTTTGCAAATAATAATAATAATAATAATAATAATAATTATAATTATAATAAAAACAATAATAATAATAATAATAATAATATAATAATAATGATAATAGTAATAATAATAATATTATTAATAATAATAATAACAATAATAATAACATTAATAATAATAATAATAACATTAATAATGTTAATAATAATAATAATAAAGTCCAGGGGTCATTTTTGTCAATTTGAAACTTAATAAGAAGTTTAAGACATAAAATATCAAATCTGAAACCGCAGGGACCAATTCTGTAAAATTTTTAAAACCCAACCCCTTCCCTCGTTTTCCCGGCGACCCCTCCGGCCACCGCCGGCCAAAACTCCGGCGAACCCCAAACGACCTCAAAACTCAATCATTTAAGCCCAAACCGGTCCTATTGTGATCGTGGCAAGATTCGAGCTCGTACCCCACAACAATTTGAAAATCTGAAATCATTCAGTGCGATCTATCCACCAAACCCACTTCGGCCGAAAGTTTCCACAATCGAACGCACTAACACACTAAAATAATCAAAATAATCAACTCTGAACGACTATATAACTACTCTTAATCTATTACAACTCGCAATTCTATCTAAAACACACACATACATAAGAATTCAATCATCACCATCGTTCGACCTGCAACTTATCTAAAAACAGACCTCCGATCGATTTTAACAGAAATTGATAAAGGGCTATTGGTCTAGACTACCATTCAAAGCTTCCTTCAAGATTAATTCGATTATAATCACGGTTTGAGCATCATTCGATTGGCACCTAGTCGCGGATCTGTTCTTGACAAGTTCAACACCAAATCGAACACCATATAGGTAATTCGACACACACACACTCGGTTTTACATGAGGGTCAAAAGCCCTATGATCGCAGACACTATCGAAGTCGAATTCGAGCTTAATTTGATCGGGTTCGAACTAGGGCTCAAATCGATTTGGGGGTTCTGTGGTCTATGTTTAAAAGCAATTGGAACCATTCCTAAACCGCGGCTAAGGCCCTGGTTTACTGGTTCAACACCCACATTCCATACCAGAGGTCCCGGGTTCGAACCCGGGCTCCCTCACTTATTTTTTTAAAGCTTTTTGGCCCTTAAATAAATTATAAAAAAATCTTAATAAATATAAAAAAATGATTTTGTAAACTTTAAATAAATTTTTAAAGACATCAAATTATTTTCTGGAATTTATTTCTTTTAAACAAATGATACTAATTTAAAATATTGTTTGACTTATTTACTAATTTGCTATAAAAATATATAATTAGTTCATTTTCTTATAAAATAGATTTTGAATATCGTTATAACTCACCAAATCATTATTTGTTCAAGTAACAAGTTTAAATTATTGTTTAAAACGCGTTTATTTAGTTATAAAACCTTATTCAAAATTACATATATATATATATATATATATAATATATCTTACAAATTTTTATAAACTTTCTTTTTTCATATCTTTATATATAAAATATAATAAACTTCTTTTCATTTTATTTCATGGAAATAGAAATTGTTCCTATTTGTTAATATAATTAATTGAAAAAACTTCAAATATAAATTCTAAATACCCTTGTTCGCGTGAAATCATTAATCTTATTAACTTAAATTTTATAATATATATATATATGTATGTATATATAGGTACCTTGTGACGGTTTACTTTGGAACGACGCTTGTCATTATTTCTTATTAATCATCCAATATATACTTAATCGCCAAGTGAGTATTTCTATACCCCTTTTTCATATTTTTACACTTTGGGGTGAAACATGTTACTTATTAATCATTGCACTTGTAAACGTTTGATTCTTGTAAACTTATGGCAATTTACTTGTGTGTTGTGATTAGTTGAATCTTGTAGCTACCATGTAATGTCGAATATATGTACAATCATTAACTATTGCTAGCCTGGCGACGTCATAGATCTATGGGCCTGACAAGCCTGCTTGGTTGATCCAAGTACACTTAGCTAATCGTATATACTT
This sequence comes from Flaveria linearis, assembly GCA_024085815.1. NCBI lineage: Eukaryota > Viridiplantae > Streptophyta > Magnoliopsida > Asterales > Asteraceae > Flaveria > Flaveria linearis. Next base: position 44,292 of record JABSNV010001323.1, read on the forward strand.
ATAACTTGGTTTGTCCAAGTACACGTTTGAGACTTGTAAAACTTTGTCAAGGTTTGATTGTGCATTCTGTCTTACATCCCTAGTTACCTTGTTCTCTAAGTTACAACATGAATTGCCATCTTTTATATACTTATGTATTCAAAACTATAGAATGCTCACCAACAATATGTTGACCTTTTATTTTTAACATGTTTCAGGTAATAGCGTTATGTGGCTGTGAACAATCGTAACTCTCACGCCTCGACGATTCCGCCGTCAAGGTTGGGGTGTGACAGATTGGTATCAGAGCCCATAACTATAGGATTTAGGTTATTAGAAATGGTGACCTAGACTATAGCTTATGCATGCACCTTATAGTATTTGTTATCTTGTAAATACATAGTTTGCATGTTACATAATGCTATGCCTTCTTATGTGCAATTTGATTCCTTAGCATAGGATTGCTTAAACTTAGTTACTTGTCTCCCTAAATCTATCTTTGACTCTTTGACTCTCCCCGAACATAAAACCTCTCAATTCTTATACCCGACGACACATGGAATCGTATACTTATACTTATGATCTGGATCTTTAGACGTATGCCTAATCTATATAAATCTCAAATCATATTCTAAGGCGTTGTATGCCAACTTCAAATGATTTCAAACTCCAAAACTCGATTGTTATTGATGGTTTTCAAAATCTCGTCAAAGTATGTGTCCCACCACTGAATACATGCAATGCTGGAAGAGTGGGATGCCTGTATCTCGGGGTGTTCTGTCTAGGCAAGGTAATCATATAAATCCAAATCAACCGATGGATCCGTTTATCTTACCTGGGAACCCTTGGGATGAGTATCTGCTTATAGGTACGCATGTCTTCAACAGAGTTGTGGTAACTATAATACTTTGGTTAGTCAATGTACTCGCTTGATTTACGATTCAAACGATTACACTCGGAACATCTCATTGTTATTATGCCAAATTCCCAATTGTCGTTTTTATATTGTACAGCTCATATTACCCAATTCTCATAAAATTTCTTGATGGTCTTTCAGAATGTCTTCTCATCGAATCCGTTCACAGTCTAGAAACTCCGGCCGCAAGATTGCTGCCCTTGTAGCCCGCGAGGTTGCTGCGGTCGTGCCAACTCTCCTAACTCATCTAAATCAAGGCGCGAACCCTGCCCCAATCCCTGTTGATCCTAATCCTCCACGTGTCTGTACCTACAAGCATTTCAGTTCTTGCAACCCCCTTAAGTTCAGTGGAACCGAAGGAGCTACCGGACTACTACAGTGGTTCGAAAGTATCGAGAACACTTTCCTAAACAGCGAATGCCCTGAAGATCTAAAAGTCCGGTTTGCCACAAGTGTTCTCCAGAAACGCGCACTTACTTGGTGGAATGGAGAAAAAAGAACGCGTGGCCCCGAAACTGCTCTTGCATTAACATGGGCTGAAGTTAAGGAGCTCATGACCAAAGAATTCTGCCCAAGAAATGAAGTCCGGAAACTGGAAGCTGAGTTTTGGGAGTTAACCCAAGACAGTGGGAGAACCTAGCATACACTAACCGATTTCACGAACTGAGCCTTCTGGTACCGCATCTTGCTACCCCTACCTCTCGAGCCATCGAGAAATACATTGGTGGACTACCCATGCAGATTCAGGATACGGTGTTAGGAAGAATCCTTCGACACTAGAAGATGCCATTAGGCTGGCTGCGCAGTTAACCGATAATCATGTGAAAGCTGGTTCTTTAACCAGGAAGGGTGCAAAGAAGGTGGAAAAGACAGCTTCTGAGACCGTTAAGGAGACTAAAGCTGAACCGTCTCACAACAACAACAACACAAGAAGCGTAAGTTTACACTGCCCGCAACTATGCCGTGGCTGTACCCAAACCTCCCCAAGACAAAATGTACCTGTCACCACACCTATGGCACAAGCTCCTGTGGCTAGACCCTATGTTGGTCCATACCCCATGTGTAACACATGCAAATACCATCATGCGAGCAACACTCCATGCCGAGTCTGCTCGTTGTGTTGGAAAATGGACACTTGGTGACTACTTGTCTTAGGGCCAATGTTCTCAGAACCGGATCGGACGTCGAACCTGACGGCTTATTGGTTGGTGGTCGGACCGTCGGATGGACCGGATTTAACTATATTTTAATTATATTTATATATGTAATTAAATAAGTAATTTATATATGCTTATACATATATTTTATAGTTATATAAAACTTAACATATTTGTATATACAAAGTACTAATTTATGGTTTAACACCCGTTTTTACCCACTAAAATCAAAAAAAAAAAATTCAAATCCGGTCGGAACCGAACCGGTTCGCCGGTCCAACCGCCGACTCGGTTCGAACCGGCCGGTTCAATGCTCCAAAAACGATCCACCCTCGACCGGACCGGACCAGCCACCGATTCGCGTCGAACCGGTCGACCGGCCGGTCCGATCGGTCCTAACAACATTGCTAGGGCACACCAAACAACGCTGCAATGCTCAACAACCGAAACTGCTATAACTGTGGCGAGCCTGGCCACATTCGTCCGCAGTGTCCTCGCAATGCGGGAAATGTACCACCAGCTCGTGGAAGGCTTTTAACATCAACGCCAACCAAGCACAAGTCAACAATGACTTGTGACTGGTACGACGTTGAACCCCGTTTAAATCATTTCTTGCATTTTTGATATTCCCATCCTTGTATTCATCGTATCAATAATAGAATTTTTACCAAACAGGTATGTATCTTGTGAATGATCATTATGCATCTGTATTATTTGATTCGGGTGCGGATAAGAGTTTCGTGTCATTAGAATTCGAGCCCATACTTTCTAAATCGCGTATTAGTCTGGAAAGACCCTTCACGGTCGAAGTCGCTGATGGAAAATCTATTGTCGTTGACATCATAATACGTGATTGCACCTTAAGCCTTAACGAACACCAATTCTCCATTGATCTTATTCCCATGAAACTTGGAAGCTTCGACGTTATCATTGGTATGGATTGGTTAGCCAAACACCATGCCGAGATCGTTTGTTTTGAAAAGTGCATCCGTATACCATTACCATCTGGGATACTTTGAATGTGCACGCGAGAAATCGTCCCAAGGACTCAAACTTATGTCTTGCATCAAGGCCCGCAAGTGCTTGAGTAAAAACTACATGGCTTTCATGGCATATGTAGTTAATACGAAATTCAAGGGTAAGGAATTGAAAGACATTCCTGTCGTGCGGGATTTTCCCGAGGTTTTTCCTAAGGATCTTAAGGGCTACCTCCCGTGCGAGAGGTTGAGTTCAAAATTGACTTAATCCCCGGTGCAACCCCTGTGGCTAAAGCACCTTATCGTCTTGCACCATCCGAAATGCAAGAACTAGCCAGCCAACTGCAAGAGTTGACCGATAAGGGTTTCATTCGCCCTAGTTCATCACCATGGGGTGCACCTGTCTTGTTTGTGAAGAATAAGGATGGTTCATTCCGAATGTGCATCGACTATCGTGAGCTTAACAAGCTTACTATCAAGAACCGCTACCCTCTCCCTCGAATCGATGATCTTTTCGACCAACTTCAGGAGCAACACAATTCTCAAAGATCGATCTACGTTCTGGTTATCATCAATTACGTGTTCACGATGCTGATATTCCAAAGACCGCTTTTCGTACTCGATATGGACACTACGAGTTCATGGTTATGCCTTTTGGTTTGACCAATGCACCTGCCGTGTTCATGGATCTCATGAATCGGGTATGTAAACCGTATTTGGATAAGTTTGTGATCGTGTTCATTGATGACATTCTTATTTATTCCAAGACGAAAATCGATCACGAGACGCACCTGCGACAAGTTCTTGAACTTTTGAAGAAAGAGCAATTATACGCCAAGTTTTCCAAGTGTGAATTCTGGCTAGAAGAGGTTCAATTCTTAGGCATGTGGTGAATAGCCAAGGAATTCACGTCGATCCTGCAAAAATCGAAGCCGTGAAAAATTGGTGTGTTCCCACAACCCCAACCGAAGTTCGTTCTTTTCTGGGCTTAGCGGGATATTACCGTAGGTTCATAGCGAATTTCTCGAAAATTGCTAAACCATTAACGGCACTAACCCAAAAGAATCGACTCTATGAATGGGGACCGAACAAGAAGAGGCCTTCGAGACCTTAAAGCGCAAGTTGTGTAACGCTCCTATTCTCACACTTCCTGATGGAAACGATGACTTCACCGTCTATTGCGATGCCTCAAACCAAGGTCTTGGTTGTGTTCTCATGCAACGAGGTAAAGTCATAGCATACGCGTCAAGGCAATTGAAGGTTCATGAAGTGAACTACACAACTCACGATCTTGAACTTGGTGCTGTGGTTTTTGCTTTGAAGATTTGGCGACATTATCTTTATGGGACGAAATGCATAGTCTACACCGACCACAAAAGCCTCCAACACGTGTTCAACCAAAAAGATCTCAATATGAGACAAAGACGTTGGATCGAGTTAATCAGCGACTACGACTGTGACATTCGCTATCATCTTGGAAAGGCGAATGTTGTAGCCGACGCGCTGAGTCGCAAGGTCCATAACAAAACCGTCTCACTACAAGAAATCCAGATCGAAGACAGTGGTTTCACACGTTAAGAGAATTTGATACCGAGGTTCGTGTGGATGTTAACGAGGCTAATATTATGCTCCAGAACATAAGGATTGATAGTGATCTCGAGTTATGCATTCGCAAGGCTCAACAAGCGGCAATAACCGACGAAGGAAGTGATAAGGATTTGGTGTCTAACGTTCGATCACAACTGGAGGAAAAACCAAACGGCCTATGGTACTTTCTGAATCGACTTTGGATCCCAATCGTGATAATCTTCGACACATCATTTTGAACGAAGCTCATCACACCCGATATTCTATTCATCCTGGCTCCGATAAAATGTACATGGACTTACGTGGTCAATATTGGTGGCCTAGGATGAAGAAAGATATCGCGGTTTATGTCTCCAAATGTCTCACGTGTGCAAGAGTCAAAGCCGAGCATCAACGACCAAGTGGGTTACTTGAACAACCTGAAATCCCTATGTGGAAATGGGAACATGTATCCATGGATTTCATAACCAAGTTACCCCGCACTCCTAGTGGTCATGATAGTATATGGGTGATTGTGGACCGTTTGACTAAGACGGCACATTTCATCCCTATACGAGACTCATACAAAGTTTCAAGACTAGCCCGTATATACATTGACGAAATTGTGAGTCGTCATGGTGTACCTTTGCACATCATCTCCGATCGAGATGCTCGTTTCACTTCGCACTTTTGGTCGTCTATACAAGAACTCTTGGGTACTCAATTGGATTTAAGTACGGCTTACCATCCTCAAACTGATGGTCAAACTGAACGCACAATCCAAACCCTCGAGGATTTGCTACGATTATGTGTCCTCGATTTTGGTGGTAATTGGGATACGCATTTACCGCTCGCGGAATTTTCGTATAACAATAGTTATCACTCGAGTATCAAGATGGCACCGTTTGAAGCACTTTATGGTCGTAAATGCCGATCACCGATCTGTTGGACCGACATTGGTGAAAAATTTATCACTGGTCCTGAACTTATACAAGAAACGACCGATCAAGTCGCTACAATCCGCAAGAACCTTGAAGTGGCAAGAAGTCGACAAAAGAGCTATGCCGATAAGCATCGTAAGCCATTGGAGTTTCAAGTTGGTGATATGGTTCTTCTTAAGGTTTCACCATGGAAAGGTGTTATTCGCTTTGGAAAGAAGGGCAAACTAGCTCCGAGATTTGTAGGACCTTTCAAAATCCTGAAAAGGATTGGGAAAGTGGCTTATAAACTAGAACTACCTTCCGACCTTAGTGGAGTTCATCCTGTGTTCCATGTCTCAAACTTAAGAAAGTGTTTGGCCGACGAGAGTCTGCATGTTCCACTGGAAGACATTCAGATCGACGAGTCATTGCACTTCGTCGAGAAACCTGTCGAGATTATGGATCGCATCATGAAGAAGACTAGGACCACAACTACTCCAATTGTCAAGGTTCGTTGGGAGAACAAGTGTGGAGCGGAGTTCACGTGGGAGCGGGAGGATCATATGAAGGAGAGATACCCGTATTTGTTTGTTTAGTTCATTTTTTAAATTCTGAACGAAATTCTCTAAAGTAGGGGAGACAGTAACACTTTGTATTTATACGATAATTAACATTCATTCTTAATCAACGTAAAAGCTTATGAGGCTAATTGGAAGACACACACTTTAGACTCTCTTTTTACCTCTAATGGCTCTGCCATTGCACATAAAGTAAACACTAAAGCGGTCGGCTTAATCGATGATGAATTTCTTCTTTATCAAAACCTGAAAGTTCTCCAAGTGTCCTCATCTTGTCGTCTCAGCCTCCTCGTAAATAAATTTCGGGACGAAATTTCCTAAAGTAGGGGAGACTGTAACATTTCGTATTTTGCAAATAATAATAATAATAATAATAATAATAATTATAATAAAAACAATAATAATAATAATAAATAATAATAATAATAATGATGATAATAATAATAGTAATAATAATAAGATTATTAATAATAATAATAACAATAATAATAACATTAATAATAATAATAATAACATTAATAATGTTAATAATAATAATAATAAAGTCTAGGGGTCATTTTTGTCAATTTGGAAACTTAATAAGAAGTTTAAGACATAAATATCAAATCTAAACCGCAGGGACCAATTCTGTAAAATTTTTAAAACCCAACCCCCTTCCCTCGTTTTCCCGGCGACCCCTCCGGCCACCGCCGGCCAAAACTTCGGCGAACCCCAAACGACCTCAAAACTCAATCATTTAAGCCCAAACCGGTCCTATTGTGATCATGGGCAAGATTCGAGCTCGTACCCCACAACAATTTGAAAATCTGAAATCATTCAGTGCGATCTATCCACCAAACCCACTTCGGCCGAAAGTTTCCACAATCGAACGCACTAACACACTAAAATAATCAAAATAATCAACTCTGAACGACTATATAACTACTCTTAATCTATTACAACTCGCAATTCTATCTAAAACACACACATACATAAGAATTCAATCATCACCATCGTTCGACCTGTAACTTATCTAAAAACAGACCTCCGATCGATTTTAACAGAAATTGATAAGGGCTATTGGTCTAGACTACCATTCAAAGCTTCCTTCAAGATTAATTCGATTATAATCATGGTTTGAGCATCATTCGATTGGCACCTAGTCGCGGATCTGTTCTTGAAAAGTTCAACACCAAATCGAACACCATATAGGTAATTCGACAAACACACACACTCGGTTTACATGAGGGTCAAAAGCCCTATGATCGCAGACACTATCGAAGTCGAATTCGAGCTTAATTTGATCGGGTTCGAACTAGGGCTCAAATCGATTTGGGGGTTCTGTGGTCTATGTTTAAAAGCAAGTGGAACCATTCCTAAACCGCGGCTAAGGCCCTGGTTTACTGGTTCAACACCCACATTCCATACCAGAGGTCCCGGGTTCGAACCCGGGCTCCCTCACTTATTTTTTTAAAGCTTTTTGGCCCTTAAATAAATTATAAAAAAATCTTAATAATATAAAAAAATATTTTGTAAACTTTAAATATTTTTTAAAGACATCAAATTATTTTCTGGAATTTATTTCTTTTAAACAAATGATACTAATTTAAAATATTGTTTGACTTATTTACTAATTTGCTATAAAAATATATAATTAGTTCATTTTCTTATAAAATAGATTTTGAATATCGTTATAACTCACCAAATCATTATTTGTTCAAGTAACAAGTTTAAATTATTGTTTAAAACGCGTTTATTTAGTTATAAAACCTTATTCAAAATTACTATATATATATATATATATATATCTTACAAATTTTTATAAACGTTTTCTTTTTCATATCTTTATTCAAAATTACATATATATACTAATTTAAAATATTGTTTGACTTATTTACCTTGTGACGGTTTACTTTGGAACGACGCTGTCATTATTTCTTATTAATCATCCAATATATACTTAATCGCCAAGTGAGTATTTCTATACCCCTTTTTCATATTTTCACACTTTGGGTGAAGCATGTTACTTTTTAATCATTGCACTTGTAAACGTTTGATTCTTGTAAACTTATGACACTTTACTTGTGTGTTGTGATTAGTTGAATCTTGTAGCTACCATGTAATGTCGAATATATGTACAATCATTAACTATTGTAGCCTGGCGACGTCATAGATCTATGGGCCTGACAAGCCATGCTTGGTGATCCAAGTACACTTAGCTAATCGTATATACTTATAACTTGGTTTGTCCAAGTACACGTTTGAGACTTGTAAAACTTGTCAAGGTTTGATTGTGCATTCTGTCTTACATCCCTAGTTACCTTGTTCTCTAAGTTATAACATGAATTGTCATCTTTTATATACTTATGTATTCAAAACTATAGAATGCTCACCAACAATATGTTGACCTTTTATTTTTAACATGTTTCAGGCAATAGCGTTATGTGGCTGTGAACAATCGTAACTCTCACGCCTCGACGATTCCGCCGTCAAGGTTGGGGTGTGACATATTGAAAACTAAGGTGGTGTTTGTTTTTAAGAAAACATCTTCCACACCACTTCATCTGCGCGCGTGCAGACGCGGGAAGAGGTTTTGAGTGCGCAGACTGTTTTTTTGAAGACGTTTCATTAAAAACGTCTGCGTGAGGTCTTCTTGGTGCATACATGGACTACTGTCTTCAGACGGGAAGACATTTCATCAAACCTCTTCTCCCTAATCACAAAAACACAAAACACAACCAGCCACCATCCTCATCCTCCTCTCCTCCTTCGGCCCCCACCCTTCGCCGCCTCCCCCAGCCGCTCCCTCCAGCCGCCTCCCTCCAGCCGCCCCCTCCAGCCGCCCCGTCATGTTCCACCGCACCTCCCCACTCTACACCACCTCGCCAGCCCCTTCGTCCCCCACCCCCTTCGGTCCCCCACCCCCTTCGGCCCCCACCCCTTCGCCCCCCACCCCCTCGTGTTCCACCGCCACCTCCGCACTGGGTTTAGTGAATGATTTGTGCATTTGGGGAAATTAAATACTGTTAAAAAAACAAACAGTCTTTTCTTGTAGAATACAGACATTTGGTCCACCTCTTTTGCTGCAGATGTCTGCAGATGTGGTCCGCAGACCGCAGACGTTTTCCTGCAGAAAAAACAAACAGCACCTAACAGTAACTTACACGATTGGCAACTCGAAGGGAGTCTATAACCATGTCCTGCGGGTCCCGACCTCCGCCGTCACCACCATGCGCTCCTGCTACACTTGATGACATAATCTTCAAACAAAACAAAAAATAATTACAACCATTATATTTTTAATCAACTCAAACAACTTATATTATCATTCTAACACCACAAACTAATAATCAAATCAAAAAAATAATATAATTTCTAACAACACAACTAATAAACAATTCAAACAACTTATATCATCTTTCTAACAACACAAACTAATAATCACTTAAACAATTTATATTATCATTCTAATAACATAAACTAATAATCAAATCAAAAAATAATATTATCTTCTAACAATACAAACTAATAAACAACTCAAACAATTATATTATCTTCTAACAACACAAACTAATAATCAACTCAAACAATATATTATCATTTTAACAACACAAACTAATAATCAAATCCAAAAAATAATATTCTCTTTCTAAAAATTCAAACAACTCTTATTATCTTTCTAACAACCAAACTAATAATCAACTTAAACAACGCATATTGTTTTCCAACAACACAAACTAATAATCAAATCAAATAATAATATTTATCTTTCAAAAACACAAACTAATAAACAATTTAAACACTTATATTATCATCTAACAACACAAACTAATAATCAACTCAACAATTTATATTATCATTATAACAAAACAAACTAATAAACAATTCAATTTAAAATTTTAACAAATTAACAAGAAATGTAAACATACACCACCTTATTACGATGGTGGGGTTGACGGTCTTTGGATTTTGACAAGAATGATGGTTAGGTCGTGGTGTTGGCATGAAATCCCGGTAGTTGAAGGTATTTGGTGGTGGGGGTGACGGGAGTGGAGATGGGGTTGAAGGGAGTAAGATGGAGGTTACGAGAGTGGTGGTGGTGAGTTTTAGTTGTTGGTTTGCCGGTAGTAGGAGTTGAGATCGCAGGTTTAGTGGTGGTGGGTTTGGGATAGTGAAGAAGAGATAAGGATCGGTATAGATTTAGGGGAATCTGAACCCTGTGGCGACGACATGTTGTCACCATAGGGTTATTTAATTTTTAATTTTTTTTTTAATGAAAGGCGGGCTACACACGCGACAAAATAATAAAGGTCTATGGCGACGACATGTCGTCGCCATAGGTCTTTTCCAAAATTTTTTTTGTATTTATATTAGTAGTAATAATATAATAATAAAAATATATAATAATAATAAAATAATTAGTATTAATAATAATTATTATTATACTAAAATAATAATATAATAATAATAAACAATAATAAATAATAAGAATAATAATAATAATAATAATAATAATAATAATATTTATTATTATTATTATTATTATTATTATTATTATTATTGTAGTTATTAATTTTGATGTTTATTATTCTATTATTATTTTAATCTAAAAATATTATTGTCAATTAAAATTTATTGTGAATATAACTTTTGTTATTATTATTATGATATCATTATAAACGTGTATAATTTACACCATTGATCATGGTTGAATCATAATGGACCATTGATGTATTAATCGACCTTAATCATCATAACCGCAGATATTTAACATTCTTTCACACTCATTGATAATGTTTAAGCATAAATAGACTAATTTACTGTTAATAGGCATGATTCTCGTAAATTACCATCAACGTATATAATTCGACACTAATCATAATAATTCGAACATGGTTAACTTTAGAGGTATGTGATCGACTTTAATCATCATAACTAAACATATTCAACATTTTTTGACACTCATTGGTGATAATTAACCATATATCTATGTAATTAACATCAAAGTGTGAAATTCAACACCAATGATGATAATTCAATTAGAACTAATCTTTGGCGTATGTAATCAACCCTAACTATCATAATTAAATATATTCGATAATGTTTACACTTATCGATGATAATTAAGCATAAACAAGCTTAATTTAGGGTAATAAGTTTAATTTCCCACACATTACCATCAAAGTGTGAGATTCAACACCAATGATCGTAGTTTGATCATAGCTAACATTGACGTGTGAACCAACCCTGACTGTCAACCAAAATCTTTAACATTGTTTGACACTTGTTGATGATAATTAAACATAATCAAACTTAATGTATCATTAACAAGCATAAATTCACATAATTTAGCATCAAAGTATTAAATTCAACCACAATGATCATAATTCAATCATACTTAACTTTTGAGGCATGTAACCGACTCTAAATATTACAACCAAAATCTTTGGCCCAAATATACATTAATGTTTATAATTATTATATATAATAATAACATCTAATATAGTACTATTTAATATATTGTTATTATTATTATTTATTTATTTTACTTTTAATTAATAATAGTACATATAATAATAATGTACATTACTTAATTAATAATAATAATAATAATAATCATACCAATAATAATTAATTTTATAATATTAATTTAGAAAAATAATTCACTCTATGGCGACGACATGTCGTCGCCATAGGCTTTTCATAATGGCGGGATTATTTCCCTCCAACTTTTTAGAGGGAAAAAAACATGTTTTAACCTATGGCGACGACATGTCGTTGCTATAGGTTTCAGCTAATTTTATTTTTTTTATATTTGTTTAAATAAATCAAAAATCAATTTAAATGGGGCTATGGCGACGATAGAGAACTCTATGGCGAGACGGAATTTTGTCGCTATAGGTCGACCTATGGCGACGACAAGTCGTCGTCATAGGGTTAGGATAGTCAAAAATCAAGATTTCTCTATACCGACGACTTGTCGTCGCCTTAGGGGGACCTATGGCGACAAGTGTGTGTCGTCGCTATAGGGTTGTCGCCACAGATGACAATTCTTGTAGTGGTAGGATAACTGTTATATAAATTAAGACTAACCAAATAAGTTAACTTGGTTCAGCATGTGTTTCAGTGTAAGTTTATGTGAGCAATGACGCGACATATTGGGGTTATTTGACGAGGACAATAAACATCCTAGTGCATTTCGGAGTTTGCATTTTTTATGAAAGTTATAAACTTTAATCATAAACTATGAATGTGGTTTCATTAATGTCTTTCGTTGTGTGTGATTAGTAATTCCAATGTTCTATCAAGCCTTTCAATTTGAAGTGTGACATAATGCATTTGAACCTTTTTATGTTGGTATGCAAAGTAGGTGATGAGCTATGTTTGAGTATGAAAGGAAGATTATAATGGTATCACCAACTCCTTAGTGGAGCCGTGGAGGCAAATGTGTGACAAAATAGGTTAACTAATAATCATGGTGATGGTACATAATTTTGTGGATAAATGGTGGTGTTAGCATTGAACATATGGAAAGTATGTTTTACACATTGAATACCTTCTTTTCATCGCTTGATAAGCTCCTTATTATAAGTGGAGAAGTTGTAACACTTAACTTCCATTGCACTCATGTAGCAGATGTGAAATGTGTAGTGTAACACTTTGAAATTTGTGATTTTTTATTAGGGTTTGGTAAAACATTTCTATAAATTAAAACACTTATTTTGTTGGAATAATGTTTAAATCTTGTGTCCATTGATGCGGAGTTTGAATAAGAAGGTATCACGTTTACATTAATAACTAATGAACTATTAGACAAAAAAAAAAAAAAAAAACAATGCATATATGTTATTTAACAAATATTATAGTAGTTGACCTCACACCTAATGACTCGAAATGTTTCTAGTATGAGTTCACAACATACTTTGAGTATCCAGGTTCAATTGATATAACCAACACAAAGCATGAAGTGCAAAAGTTCACAAGAGTAAACGGTGAAAATAGCATAATGAAAACATATCTAAGTCATGTTTTCCTTTTAGGGGTAATATGTCAATCATGTGTTCCTCCTTCGTATTTAATTGTGTGCAAAAAGGACCCGCATAAGTAGATAACCGAAAAAAAAAATGATATTTCATTTACTTAACGCATGATGATATATTCCACACATGATATAACTGGAGCCTTTCTTTTCTAGGCGTACATATCTCTAACACAACTTAACTTGTAGAGCTTTCAAAAATATACGAATGGTCATAACATCTTTTTATAGACATGCCACTTATTTTAACCAAAAGTAGGGTGTTAAATGTGAGATGCAAAGCCTGTAAAAATTTATGATATGAGGCACATGGGAAACATATGAATACAACAATTGGTAAAAGTGATATTTTTGTATTTAATAGATCATTTCTAGCGGTATGTCATTCACTGGAGTAAGAAAACAAGGTTCAATGTAATGGCGTGGTGTTCCATAGAGTAAATGATTATACCTTCGACACGTCAAAAGTTACTAGACCACTATTAGATTTGAATGTCTTCCAATAGAAAGAAGGAACAAAATGAAGATGAAAGTCCTTATAGAAGCAAATATTCAAGAGAATTAATTAATGTATCCAATACTTAGAGGTTAGAATATAGATCGTATTTGATAAAAATGATAATGAAGAAGGCCATATCCTCTTTTATAAGGAAATCGAGGAGGTAGGAATGCAACACATGCACCATCTGTAGATACTTCAACGCTAGACCATTGTGTTTGCACCGCATGGCTCTGACATGTCCTAGTCTCATTATATCGTGTATTCAGTGCATATGTTAAGACATTTAAAAAGTAACACACAAAGGTTAGCCACACAATACCAAGCTTGAACTTATGTTTTTTTTTAACCAAAATTTCATAAACACGGATAGTCCTCAAATCAAAGGACTAACCAACAAAACCACTATAAAAAGTACAAAGGGTAATTAACCCAATCATTCCAAACAATCATTTTGAATCTAGACCTATGTTTCAACCAAATAAACGACAAAGCCTTAACTTGAGCGACTATGTCAATGACTCTAGGGTACCTCCTTTAAAAACCTTGTTATTTCTAGCAGTCCAAATCGACCAACAAGTAATCATCATAATACCCTTAACAATTTTCCTTTCTTCTTTAGTCTTCAAGTTAGCGTATTGCATCCGAAGGAGCTCCTGAACCGAAGAAGGGTACCACCCGGATATCCTACACCAACGCCAAATTTTACCCCAAACACCAAACACAAACCCACATTGAACCATCAAGTGATCCGCCGATTCATCATAAGTATCGTACAAAGGGCACTTAGCATCCGCGATGTTTATCTTTCTTCTAATCAGCGCTATATGGGTTGCAATTCGATCCATATCCAATCTCCACACAAAAACATTCACTTTTATAGGAACCCAAGATTCCCACATGATTAACCGATTCTGCACAGCAGCTTCCGAGCCCCTAAGTCAATCCTTGACAGCCGCAACTGTAAAAACCCACCACAACTATCATTCCAGACCCATTTATCTTCGTTGCTACTTAACCGGACCTTAGACAACATAAAATCCACATCTTGCCTTTCGGAAATGACCTCAACAGTCATGAGATTATTCGACCAGCCTGCACTTAGACCCACTGAATCTCCCTGAACCTGCACACGCTGACAAACTAGTGCATTTTTATTTGACTCCTGCTCAAACAGCCTGGGCCACCTGTCCATAAGCGCCTTCGACCCCCACCAAACGTCTTTCCAGAACCGAATGTGATCCCCTTTTCCAAGAATACATTTAAACTCATATTTAACGAATGACCATTAATGGACAAACCCTCCAAAAAGCGACTAATAGTTTTCCAGCAGCCTTGATAAGAATGTTAACCGGTAAAAAAATCCATCTATTTCTACCCCCATGAATACATTCAATAATCCTCTTCCACATGCTATTATTATCATTTTTGAACCTCCAAGCCCATTTAGCTAGCAAAGTCGTGTTCACTTCATCAATCTTAGAAATACCCAACCCACCATTCTTTTTAGATTTAGTAGCAACTTCCCAAGAAACCCAACGTAGACTCTTACCTTCTTTACAACCGGCCCATAAGAAATGTCTAAAAATCTTTTCAATATTCTCTACCACCACTTTAGGAGCTTTGAACAAAGAAAGATAATACACCGGAAGGCTAGCTAACACCGATTTAATTAACGTTAATCTCCCACCAATCGATAAAGTCTTCGCCTTCTAAGAGCATAATCTATACAAATCGTCTCCATGACGGATCCTAATTGGAGACCTGGTTCATATTGGCTCCGACTTTTATACCCAAGTAGACGAAAGGGTCTTACAAACTCTACACCCAATAGATTAGCCATAGCTCCAATCTCCGAATCCTGAATCCCAATCCGAACAAAAACCGATTTATGAATATTAATCCTTAATCCGAGCATAAATGGAATATTCTTAATAGACGATTAATCTTTCCAATATTTTCTTCATTCCAAGTGCCCAAAATAAGAGCATCATCGGCATACAACAAATGGGAAACACTCGGTCCCCCACTCGTAACCTTCACACCTTCAAATTCACCCAAAACACAAGCCTTTGAGATCATGCTAGCAAGCGCCTCCATGACTATAAGGAATAAAAAGGGAGATAAAGGATCGCCTTGCTGAGCCCCTTTTGACATTGGAACTCAAACGTAGGCGACCCATTAACAAGCACCGCCGACCTAGCCGAATAAAGAATACCCTTCACCCACATACACCATCTCTCGGAAAACCCATCTGTCTCAATATCGACAGAAGAAAATCCCAGTTCACATTATCATAAGCCTTTCGAAATCAATTTTCAGGAGAAAAACTAGCTTTTTGTTTTTCTTTACCCATCCAATTATTTCGTTAAGGATTAATGGACCATCCAGAATGAACCGCTCACCCAAAAAAGCCGATTGAGCTTCAGAAATCACATGACCAATGACTTTCTTAATACGCGCCGCCATCACTTAGAGATAATTTACTGATAACATTAATTAAATTTATAGGCCTGTAGTCTTTTAAACCCACTGGTACTTTCGTCTTGGCTATCAAAGTAATAAATGAAGTACTGCATTCTTTGCTGATGTTGCCAGATTGAAAAAATCTTCAAAAACTTTAATAAAATCAGCCTCCAACGAACTCCAGAAAAACTTTATAACTTGAAATTAAACCCATCTGGGCCGGAGCTTTATCAGCACACAATCAAAAGCCGCTTCTTTGATTTCATCTTTAGAAAACGGAGCTATCAAGGCTCAATACTTTTCGCTGGAACTGTTTCAATTCATCACACAACAAAAATTGGGCGGTTAAAAATATTGTCGGTGAAGTGCTTGCGAAAGAAGCACAACACCTTTTTTATAATAAAGAAGGCTTCGAAAACCCAACTCCCATTTACTACCAATCCCGGAATAGCATTGGAGGCCTTCCTGTAACACCCGGCCTCTCACACCAACCATATTGTCCGCTTCGCCCACGAGGAGCTCACGGATTTGCTTTGGTTGCCCGGGTGAAAACTTCCCAGGGAGAACCCATCCCTGGATTGCTCCCACCTGAGCACGCTTAACTGTGGAGTTTCCCTCTCATCCACAGCCAATACGCCCAAAACGCGTTGTGATATTAGAGGCCAACATTCTTATGAACCAGGAATCTTTCCTGTCCACGGCCGATGTGGGATATGTGTAGGGTGTCACAAGCCCCCCTGTTTGGACTCATCGTCCTCGATGAGCCCGAGAAGTCACCATCCTTGGTGAGGTATGTCCCACACCCCGAACGGCACAGGAGTGGCTCTGATACATTCTGTAACACCCGGCCTCTCACAACAACAATATTGTCCGCTTCGCCCACGAGGAGCTCGTGGATTTGCTTTTGGTTGCCCGGGTGAAAACTTCCCCGGGAGGTCACCCATCCCTGGATTGCTCCCACCTGAGCACGCTAACTGTGGAGTTCTCCTCATCCACAGCCAATACGCCAAAAACGCGTTGTTGATATTAGAGGCCAGACATTCCTTATGAACTAGGAATCTCTCCTGTCCACGGCCGATGTGGGATATGTGTAGGGTGTCACACTTCCTCCCTTTAATGCACCGGTGAAAAAACTCCGAATTCTCATCCCCTGAAACAGCCCATTTCACCCTAGACTTCTGATGAAGATCCTGGTTTTTAAACCTGATAAGCTTCTCCATCTCCTTCTTACTCTCCTCCCAAACCCAAATCTCCTCCTCTTTTAAGTCTCTACCCTCCATTTGTTTTTCTAAAACCTCTTATCCTCCTTCAACACACTTAAAAGATCCTTTTCTTTTTTGACCGTTTTATTCCACCACTCTCTTAAGGCCCCTCTAAGCATCATAAATTTCCTATGTAACATAACATCCGCTGGCCCGTCAACCATCCCCTTACTCAAAGTATCCAAAACCACTCTTTCGCAACCATCTCTCTCCAACCAAGAATTGAACCATTTAAACGGTTTTGGACCAAAATTACAATCAATCAAGGTCAAAGCCAACGGACAGTGATCTGAAAGCTCCGAGGAAGAGCCCTCAAACATGCCATAGGCCATCTATTAAAGAAATCTAACTAACCAAAACTTTGTCAATTTTACTCATTTTAAATCTCGATCCTGCCAAAAAAGTAAATCTATTCCCATTCATTTTATATTCCTACAAACCTGCCTCCTCTATGAACAGATTAAAATCATCAGCCATACCCTTATGGAATTTTGAATTTTTACGTTCTTCCTTCCCTGTATTAAAATCCCTAGAATTAACCACATACCCACACCACCAAGAATAATACTTTTAAGCCTATCCCAAAGACGCCTTTTTTCTACCGCCTTTTGAGGAGCACATACGTTAAGAACATTCAAAATAGACCGTCTTCTACCAGGCTACTAGTGGTCACAATAAAATTCCTATCTTCCACCGAAGCTAACTTTTTAATTTTCTCACATTCCCAAACCGACATCAAACCACCCGATTTGCCACAGTACCACCCTATCCACCCGTAATCACCAGAAATCCACATTCTCTCAACATCAAAAACATTCTCCTCAGTCAGCAAGTTCTTTTAAAGCTAAAAAATCAATACTCGACTGACCCAAAACTCTTGAACCAAGACGGTTTACCAACCGCCCCAATCCCTCTAACATTTAAAGAAAGAAAATTCATGATAAACCTGTTCTAAACCTTGACCTTGAATGGAATCCTTGATTAAGAGTCGTAATTATCCAACTGTACTCCAAGCTTGGCACCCAACTCCTTCGTATGCTTAATCTCTTCTCCATTTGAGGCGACGACGATCCGGATCCACCATTCGGGTCATCAGTCGTAGCCTTCCTCGTGTTAACAGTACGCCAGTCTCTTCCTCATCCACCTGAATTTCCTCTACCAAGTCCTCCTCTGTATCACTGATGAGCACGTTAAAAGGATTTTGACAAGAAACATCAGGAAGGCCCCTTGTCTTAAGTACATTATCATCAGTGGCCCAAATAAGCGGATCCAACCCAAAACAAATCTTCCTCCACAGCTTTGGATGTGGTCTTTGGTTACCACTGGATGACCCACCAGACCCCTCCAAGACCACTTCTAAAATTGTTTTTTAAACTTTTTCTTTTCAAACTTTTCTTAAAAGACACTTCCAAAGTTGAACATGAAGAGAACTTTTCTAAAAATTGTTTGAACTTGTGTTACCTTGGTCTCAAAAGAAATGAAGAGAACTTTTAGTTGAACATGACGTTCATAAAAAGCTTCAATTATCCGAACCTTTAACTTTTATGCTATAAACTCTTAATTTTGTTTGTTCATAAAACTTAGACATCATCCAAACCCTTGATGAGGTTGTGCCGTTGTGCTTGATACCCATGTCTTGAGCTCATCACAAAAACAATACAATAGTCATAACATATTCAACAATTCAAACATCCATAGATCTAGATTCTTAACTTCTTATGCTCTAGATTCTCCCAAGTAATGTTTAAGGCATTGTAAAAAAAAAGACCAGAAGCATATCTTGCTTCATCTATAGTAATACTTGCACATTGAATTCACTAACAAAAACAATACAGATTAAATAGTCTCTAAACAATCCAAACCTCTTTATATCCTTCTCACATTAATATCTCTCTCAAAACATAAAGTTACTTTATATAAGATTTTGCCTAGGACAAACACCCTCTAGTGACTCGTTTAACGTGTTTATCTGTATTGAGGCTTCAAAAAAACATCACCCAAACACAACAATATTCTTGTTACATTATAAACAACAATACATATTTTTATATATACTCATTTGCAAGTGTCTGGGTGGGTTCCCCACCACCGGCACACCATGTGGTAAAATACATATTTTATATATACTCATTTGCTTTTTACAGATTAGTTAGGTGCAATTTATTTTTTAGAGGTAAAATGCATACAGTCTGTTAATAATATTTGTAGACATCTGTAGAAGAAAAGTTAATTAAACCTTATAGTATGTAGGAAAAATACTGTTTGATTTTAACTTTTCCAAATGCTAAAATAAA